>SZWC01001896.1:59246-89247 GCA_023375785.1 Penium margaritaceum
GTTTCGTTTTCAGCAATGGACACCAACTTTGACTTGATGGCGGCATCCCACTGCTCCCCCTCGGGTCGCGTAAGCGCCTCTTCCATAGTCATCGGTTTGGTTGATGCAGCTAGCATACATCGCGCGATGCCGATCCATCGATCGGTGCTTTCGCCAAAACGTTTCCCTGCTCTCCACTGCCTCCCGCTGCGGCTCGACAGTCTTGGCGGCATCTCGTCGATCTGCTGCGATCCTTCTTACTCAGCCCGTATGGGTGAATCATCGACCAAATGGTTCCCCAAGCATTCCTCCTACTCCGGTGAACCATCAAACGGACGGGCGGCGCGTCCGGAGGAATTTTCTGTGAAGCGCGACACGAACCCCGCCGGGAGTGCGCACTTTAGCACCCGCGGTGCCTCATTCAACGAATCGTTCCGCCGGATGTCCAGCCCAGCTGCTGTTATGTTATGTGTATTCCCCTGGTCCAATCAGCGGAATATTTAGACTGGGTATGCACTGCGCTTGTAGCGCAAGTCCCCCAGCAACATGCAAGAGAGGTTAAGAGAGACAAGGCATGCACTACTCATCTTTGTGAAGTAAGTCCCCTTGGTCTACTCTTGGTAGTGTACCTGGTGCATGCTCCTTAGGACAACTTCTTATAGCCTAGTGGGTGAAGGTGCCGTCTCGCAAGCGAGAGGTCCGGGGTCGAATCCTCCCAGGACCAAACTTTTCTTTGTGACTAAAAAGGGCCAAGGAAGCTTCCTAGAAGCCTCTAAGGTCCAAGGTGGATCAAGCGCCACTTGGTGGTTACAGAGGGTGCCATGTCATCAAAACTGATGACACTGTCTAGGGTAGCCTAAGGGGGAGGTCCCTCCAAGGAGCCACTGGGAGCACTGACCAGAGACTATATAAGGCCTGTCATTTGCATGTGATTGTATCATCATCTCTTACTCTTGAGACTTGGGAGAAAACTAATCCCTTGTTGGCCACCAAGAAAGAGTGTAAAGAACAAGTGCAAGTGCACACTTTGGTGTGTAGCATTGCCAGTTGGGTGAGAGTTTGGAACACTCTCCGGCCACGGTTGGGACAAGCTAAGTGAACCTTTCAGTGTGGAAACACCACTCCCTGGGTGATCTCTACCTTGGTTGAAGTACCAAGGGCGGTCGGTGGTTTGCCTGTCGGCGCCGTTTACTCTAGACCGTGGCCAAGTGCGGAGTGAGAAAGGGTTATGGGCCAACACTGATCGGGAAACATAGTTCTTTGTACCACCGCTCAGTTCACGTGACAGGTACCTCCGCAGCAGACAAGACACCACTGCTCCATCTGCTTGATCGTCGGTCCACTTGGACCAAGGTACGCATTGTGAGAGACTAGATGCGGGTTGGACCCGTGGTCCACTTTTGCTCTCCACGGACAAGGAACGAGGATACGCTCTGCCATTGTTGGTATGACCCTTGAGTCCTAAGCGGGTTACGCTCTGCCCATGTGGGTATGACCATGTGTCTGTGGGAGCACTTCCTCCACAATAGCTAAGAGACCATCGGCTGGAGGGGTATGCAACGGACTGCACCTTGAAAATCTGTAGCAGTCATCAGCCTCATCAGCCTACAACGGCCTCAACGAAGCAAAACAGCACAGACTAAGTGAGCATCCTTGACCACACCGCAATCATGCCGGGGGGTCAAGAGATCGTTCCAGTCACCTCACGGCCCGCCGAGTTAAGTGCGGCCAACGCCATTGCACGCTTCGATGGCAAAGCCTTCGGGACGTGGAAATGGCAGTTTGAGGTGGTGATGCGCGTGCGTGGGTACCTCAACATGCTAAAGGGGATGAAGGTAGCATCGGAGGACGAGGCAAGCGCGGAATACGCAGGGTGGCAAGAGCGGAATGACATCGCTCTCGCACTCCTTGTCACGTCCATAAGCCCCTCCCTAATCTCCCACATGGAGGGGTGCACGACGGCAGCTGAGGCTTACACCAAGCTGACGAACGTGTACCAGTCAACTTTCCTCGCCAATCGACTCTTCATTCTGCAGCGCCTCATCGGGCTACAGGTGGACGAGGGGGAGTCCATCTCGGACTTCCTCCAGCAGTTCGAAAGACTGCTTCAAGAGGCCCGTGCCATGTCCTGGCAGCTCGACCAACAGATGCAGGCCATGATTCTCCTCATGGCCTTGCCGCCAAGCTGGAGCCCCATGATCACCACCTTGGGTGGTTGGGAGGAGTCGGAGTTTACGTACCCTCGTGTCTCCGAGTTTGTCCGGAACGAGGCCAAGCGGCACAACAACGGCGTCATCAACAATGCCGCATATGCGAGTGGCTCGGGAGGCACCTCCTCTCATGGCAATAGCAGAGGTAGTGGCGGCAGGAAGAGCGGCAAGAAGAAGGGCAAGTGCCACAATTGTGGCAAGGCCGGGCACTGGGCGCGGGAGTGTCGCGCACCAAAGAAGGAAGGAGGCGATGGTGGGAGCAGCAACGTGAGTAAGAAGGTGGACTTGACGTCCACGAGCATGATGCCGAGAGCAAGGCCCCTCCCAAGGGCTCTGCGCTGATGCGGCCGGGAGCGTTCGGGCTCGACACTGGCACAGACTACCACACCTCTCGCGAGGCATGTGGCTTCTTGTCCCTCACACCATCCACGGCCAAGTTCCGGTGCGCCAACGGCGGCATCAAGTACGTGGCTGGTGAGGGAGAGAAGGTCGTGCACACGCGGCTCAACAGAGCCGACAAGGAGTTGCGGCTGCAGAACGTCGTCTACATGCCAACTTTTGCCGCGAACCTCCTCTCTGTCTCGCGTATTACGGATCACGCGATGACAGTGGTGTTCACAGAGAAGGAAGCCGTCATCCTCAAGAACAAGGACTTGACGATTACCTACGCTGCGTCAGACCTTATCGCCAAGGTGCCACAAACGGATGGGCTCTACGTTCTGCAGACGAAGAGCGCGGAAGGGCACGCTAGGGCGCCAGAGGCAGGAGCGGAAGCTGCACCATCGCCGAACGCCAAGACACCATCCATGCCGCCTGCTGTGGCGGCTAAAGACGCGGGAGCAGCAACTACAAAGTTTTGGCACAGACGCCTTGGGCACGTGGCCGATAGCACCCTGCAGGTCATGCAGGAGCAGAAGATTGTACGCGGGCTGGAAGGGTGTGAGCTGAAGGGTGGATGCAATGTTGGGTGTGAGGCTTGCCTGCAAGGCAAGAAAAAGCAAAAACGCTTCTCCAAAAACGGTCATAGAGCAGAGGGCATACTCGACCTCGTCCACAGCGACGTGTGTAACCCCATGCGTACCACGTCCAACGGCGGCTCCAAGTACCTCCTCACCTTCATCGATGATTACTCTCGGAAGGTGTGGGTTTACTTCCTCAAAACCAAGGGAGAGGTGCTGGAGCGCCTGCAAGATGTTGTCGCCATGGTGGAGCGACAAACCGGGCGGAAGGTCAAGGCCCTACGGAGCGACAACGGCGGAGAGTACGAGGGTTGCAAGCCGTGGCTTCGGGCACACGGCATTGTCCACCAACCTACTACCCCCTGCACACCGCAAAGCAACGGCGTGGCCGAGCGCATGAACCAGACCATTCGGGCCATGACGCAAACCATGCTGTTCGACTAAAAGCTCCCTCCTCGCTTCTGGGCGGAAGCAGCGCGCACTGCATGCTACCTCATCAACCTCATGCCTGCTGCAGCATTGCGCAGCAAGGGGACAGAAAAGGAGCAAAGTGCAGAACGCATGACGCCGCAGGAGGCGTGGTCGGGAAAGAAGCCGGATGCCTCTCACCTAAAGGCATTCGGCTGCACGGCTTGGGCCAAAGTCCAAGACGGGCAAGGAGTAGGGAAGTTGGATGCACGTGCGCGCAAGTGCGTGATGATCAGCTACGAGGCCGCGCACAAGGCGTACAGGCTGTGGGACCAGGCAGCAGGGAGAGTCATCACCTCTAGAGATGTGACCTTCCAGGAAGAGTTACACGGCAAGGAAGAACTGCTGGACCTATAGAACTCTCCAAAACAGGGAGAGTGGATCGTGCTGCTAGAGGCGGGTGACACACCCCCGCCTAACTAGCGTGGGACGCCAGTGGCCGTAGACAGCGAGGCTGCCAATTCAGGGAGAGCGTCCGCTCAGGCTGAAGCGGAGTTGAGATCTGACACCGCGTCGCAGACATCCGAGGCCTCCTCGGAGGCCAGTGGCTCTTCCCTCCCAGAGACCCCTCCTGGGGAAGCACAGCAGCAGCAGCAGCACAAGCAGCCAGCACTAGCACCACTGCGGCGCAGTGAGCGCCAAGCAAAGCCTGCGAAGCTGTACGACAGAGGGAAGGCCGAGTGGACTGGCCTGAGCTTGTCGTGCCTTGCGCAGGGAGAGCCAGCTACCATCGCCGAGGCTCTCTCGCGGCCGGACGCCGCTAAGTGGAAGGAGGCGATGGAGAGCGAGCTCGCGTCCATCAAAGAGAACGGAACATGGGAGCTGGTGGAAAGACCACCAAACGCACACGTGGTGGGCATGAAGTGGATCTTACGCATCAAACGCAAGCAAGACAACAACATCGACAAGTACAAGGCAAGGATCGTTGCGAAGGGGTTCTCGCAGAGAGCAGGGTCTGAGTACGACGATACCTACTCTCCTGTCGCGTCTTTCCCATCCATCCACACCTTGCTGGCTGTGGCTGCGGTGCGCAACATGGAAATCCACCAGATGGACGTCAAGACCGCCTTCCTCTACGGGAATCTGGTACAAGGAGATGGATAGCTTTATGGCTGGCCTAGGCTTCTCGCACTGCCACAACGACCCCAGCGTGTATGTGCGTGCGGATGACCAGGGGCTGTTGCTGGTAGCCCTCTACGTGGATGACCTGATTCTGGCCTCCACCTCCATGAAGGCCCTCGAGGCCCTCAAGGAGAAGCTGCATGGGCGGTTTCAAATGAAGGACATGGGCGAGCTCGAGTACTACTTGGGCATTGCTATACATCGCAACCGAGCTGCAGGCACCATGAAGCTCAACCAGACGAAGTACATCTCAAAGGTGCTTTGTCGCTATGGCATGGAAGACGCAAAACCCCTCAGCACTCCTCTCCCCACGAAATGCAATCTCACCTCCGCCCACTCCCCTAGCACGAAAGCCGAGCGCCGCGAAATGCAAGATGTACCATACCAGTCTGCGGTGGGTAGCATCATGTATGTCATGGTTGGCACGCGGCCGGACATCTCCTTTGTTGTGGGGCTAGTTAGTCGGTTCGTGGCCAACCCTGGGCCACTCCACTGGCAGGCCGTGAAGCGCATTTTGCGCTATCTCAACAAGACACGGCACATGGGGCTGCAGTACGGCGGCCTTCAAGGAACAGACCATTTGCGCCTCAAGTGCTACACCGACGCAGATTTTGGAGGCAACGTGGATGATAGGAAGTTTACCTCAGGCTTTGTGTGCCTTGTGAACGGTAGCGCTATGTCGTGGACCAGCCGCAAGCAAAACTGTGTCTCCATCTCAATCGCAGAAGCTGAGTACGTGGCGCCGTCTAAGGTGTGCAAAGAGATGCAATGGCTACGCAACTTGCTTGCTGAGATGCACGTACCACAAAAGGAGGCCACGGTCGTCCACGTTGACAACCAGAGCGTGATGGACATCGCGTTCAAGGACACTCTCTCCAAGCGCACCAAACACATCGACATCCGCTATCACTACATGCGCGCCCTTGTCGCCAAGGGAGTGGTGGATCTGCAGTACATCGCAACCAAGCAGATGCTTGCGGACTTCCTGACAAAGCCGCTGGACAGTGACCCACACATGGCAGGGGCACGGGGGCATCGGGATGGTGAGCGCAACAGACGAGGGCTGAACGGGCGGCCCACTTCACACGTCGCCGACATCGCTGGGCCCATGGCCGCAGCAGGAATCTAGCCAAAGATGGACGCAGGTGCAAGGGATAGTTTGTTATGTTCTGTGTATGCCCCTGGTCCAATCAGCAGAAGATTTAGACTGGGTATGCACTGCTCTTGTAGCGCAAGTCCCCCAGCGACATGCAAGAGAGGCTAAGAGAGACAAGGCATGCACTACTCATCTTTGTGGAGTAAGTCTCCTTGGTCTACTCTTGGTAGTGTACCTGGTGCATGCTCCTTAGGACAACTTCCTATAGCCTAGTGGGTGAAGGTGCCGTCTCGCAAGCGAGAGGTCTGGGGTCGAATCCTCCCAGGACCAAAATTTTATTTGTGACTAAAAAGGGCCAAGGAAGCTTCCTAGAAGCCTCTAAGGTCCAAGGTGGATCAAGCGCCACTTGGCGGTCACAGAGGGTGCCATGTCATCAAAACTGATGACACTGTCTAAGGTAGCCTTGGGGGGAGGTCCCTTCAAGGAGCCACTGGGAGCACTGACCAGAGACTATATAAGGCCTGTCATTTGCATGTGATTGTATCATCATCTCTTACTCTTGAGACTTGGGAGAGAACTAATCCCTTGTTGGCCACCAAGAAAGAGTGTAAAGAACAAGTGCAAGTGCACACTTTGGTGTGTAGCATTGCCGGTTGGGTGAGAGTTTGGAACACTCTCCGGCCACGGTTGGGACAAGCTAAGTGAACCTTTCAGTGTGGAAATACCACTCCGTGGGTGATCTCTACCTTGGTTGAAATACCAAGGGCAGTCGGCGGTTTGCCTGTCGGCGCCGTTTACTCTAGACCGTGGCCAAGTGCGGAGTGACAGCTGCATTGTCGTCGGAGTCCTCCGTGTTGCCTGCTGCACCTTCTGCACCGCCGTGTTCCAACGCCGCATCCTCAACCACCGCGTCCACCGGCTCCTCCTCGTAGTCAAGGAGCTGGAACCACTCCCCTTATTTTGGGTTGTTCCTGACGCTCACGTCGTTGCTGTTGCTGTTGAAGCTCTGTTGCTTGTCAAACTCAACGTCACGGTTACGGATGATCACTTGCGTGCACGGGTCCTAGAGCCGGTACGCCTTTTCCGCGCTCTCGTAGCCAAGGGACAAGCACTGCTTTGCCCGCAGTTCTAGCTGCCTGTTGCGTTGTTTTGCTACCTGCACCATCGCGTGTGCCTTGCATCCGAACACCTTCAGGTACGCCACGATTACCTTGCGCCTACTCCAAACCTCTTGCGGCATCTTCCACCCATCCTTGCCCTTCATCATGGCTATTGGCATGAGGTTGATGGTATAGCTTGTTGTACGCACAGCTTGTGCCCAGACCCCTCGCGGCAATCCCGCATGCAGAAGCATGGTCCACACCATGTTGAGTAGTGTTAGGTTCGCCCGCTCCACCACTGCGTTGGACTGTGGCGAGTACAGCGTAGTGGATGATGCCTTGCTGCTTCATCCACACACTGTAGTCCAGGCACTCTTCGCCATTGTCGTTGTGTATCACTCTAACCTTCTAGCTAGTCAGCCTCTCCACCATTGCGACGTACTCCTTCAGCCGGTCCTGGACCTTGCCCTTCACTTTCATGAAGTACACGTAGAGTTTTGTACTTCTGTCGTTGATGAAGGTGACGCAGTATTTAAGCCACTGTTTGACAGCGTTTTGATCGGTCCACACACGTTGTTGTGCACAAGCTCCAGCAAGTCCTTTGTGCAAGCCTCAATTTTGTTCAACGTCTTGTGTCGTACCTTGCCCAAAATGCAAGGCTCGCACTTTTTGAGCGCTGTTGCATCTGTTGCTACGTCTGCTCTGTCGATGACAGGGTCGTGCATCATGTCGCGCTACACCATCTCCTTGACAGTTTCGGGCTCCGAATGTTGCAACCGTCGATGGCAGAGCTCCATATTAGTACTTCCTCCCTTGGCCATGTTGACAATGCAATCTTGCGAGTCTGCTGCGTCCGATGCCACAGGTACCACCTTGGTCTCCATGATGTAGAGACCGCCCTCGCGCTTTACCTCCAGCACGACCTCGCCGGCTCTGTCAATGCGCACCACTGGGCCTTTCCTGTGGAAGAGCACTTCATACCCCTTGTCCGTCAAGCGGCTGCCACTCGGGATGTGAGTCAGGCCGGGGATTTGCTACACATCATTGATTGTGCATAAATCCTTTTTACCGCCAAGCACAACTTCCAGCTCCACATTACCTTGGCACGCCGTCAGCTCGACTTTGTCGTTTGCGACCACCATCGACTTGGAGGACTGCTTGTAGGTGACGAACCCCACCTTCTCAACTTGGGTGTGCTCCTCGGCCCCGGAACCGAGGGACCGCTTCTTAGCCTTCTTATGCACGTGGTTCTTGTTGTTGTTGAGGACCTGCTCTTGATGTTTTTGCTGCCGGTCTTCACCTCATCTGGGCACTAAGGGGCCAAATGGCCCTTCTTGCCAAAGTTGCGGCACATATCTTTCTTGGCGCCCTTCTTGCCGCCGCCCTTTCGGCCACATCCTCGGCCCCCACTTCGGCCACCACACGTTTTGGTGACGAGGGCCGATGAAGAAGACGAGAACTCCTAGCAGCTTCGGCACTGTGCCTCATTGCGGATGTCATCTGCGATCGCGCCACAGGTGAGCCTGTCCTCCGACCATCCTCCAAGGAAAGTGATAAGTGGGCCCCAACTATCAGGTAGGGCCATGAAGAGGGGCATCGATTGCAGCTGCGTATCGATCTTCCAACCCACGTCATTGCATTGTGAGGCGAGCGATTGGATCTGCTCCATGGCGGAGATGACATCATCTCCCTCCTTGATTCTCACCGTGTTAAGTAGCTTCATCGCAAAGATATTGTTCGCAAGCAACTTGGATTGGTGGATGGCGTAGAGCTTTTGGCAAGCTTCAGCTGCTAGCTTGCAGCCTTGGAAGTAGCCCCACTGCGACTCGTCCGTCCCGGACACCAGGAGCATGAGTGCCTCCGTGTTCTTCTTTTCGAAGGCCTGCTTCTCCACGTCCGTAGGAGTCGCCTGTGTGAGCACCTCCTCTCCCAATATGACGTCTTGTAGTCCCTTATGTGAGAGGTGCAGCTGAAACTGCCACCTGCATAGCCCAAAGCCTTGGCCGCCCGCATACTTCTGAACCATATGCGCAGCTGCTGCTCCGAGGAGTTCTCACAACTTTATTGTGACGTCCAAGATGACGATCCCGTGTATTTCAAAAGACGTGAATGATGGAAGACATCACACCCATGGGCCCATAACCCTTTTGTCATGATGGAATCTGCGTGGTGCGGTCCCGATGTTAGTCTGATGGACTCTATTGGTTCATGTCTTCCTGTTTTGCGCGAATCTCAGACTCAGCTTGAACTTTCTCGTCGCCTCACGCTATGTGCGCAGGAATTTAGAGAAAGTCAGTTTGCGAAGGGAATAACATCGTTTTGCGTTAGTTTTTTAACAAAGTCATGATGACTACATGTATAGGGCTCGTCATGAGCTTTCCAACGTACCAAACTGGTCACGATTGGGCCACGCATAGTCCAACTTATGCTTTCCGAAGTGCATGTATCATCTACAACAGAAACGTCTAACGTCTCAATGGTGCGCACACGCCGTGGCGCCTTCCTTCACATGCGAAGCGCCTTTCCCACGACGCAGGTCTTCTTGCACGTGGTGTAGGGGTCTCTTGTACTATTTCCATGCACCCTACCCACTATTCTGTTGGGTGTGGTGATGGGGTGTGACGAGGTTCGAAACCTGTCCACGGACCTGTAGTCAAAATTTAGACAAAGTTCCGGAGTAACCAAACTTACTACTATGTTTTGGACGACGAGCCATGATTTTGGCTAAGTCCCTCGGTAACAACATGCACTACTGTATCTGGTCGATGATCCACCTGATCAGATGGATTATCTGCCGGACGCCTTGACAGGCCTTCCGTAGCAATTTCTCTAGATGGTATGTTTGTTACTCAATCCGGTCAGTTATCCACCGGATTTTGAGTCACATCCGGCTCCCAGAGTTGCTGCGCATACCCCAACTTTGGAAGGCCATATCTCCCTTGATACTTGTCCGATTCTAGCGAACCAACTTCCACCGGATTCAGCAACTTGTCAACATTAAGCGACAACCATCCATTTTAGGATCACAGCAATCTTTGAGTCGCCACATCCGCCAGAGCAACGTTCCCACTGTCTTGCGGCTTGTTGGCGCCTCCCGGTGCCGCACTTGGGCATGCGGATGGGCACATTTTCAACTATTTAGCCCCATATCCAACTGCCCATGCATTGCAGGGTGAGCAAAGTGGAGCATGCCTCATAGCGCAACCCAGATTGGTAGCGGACCGCCTCTACATGGCTGTTAAGGACTGACGCGTGTCTTGCAAGTTCAGCCTTGGTCTCCCCATTGCTCACCTCTGCCTGTGTCTACCTTGAGGGAGGGCTGATCCACCTGTGTGCCCCTTAGCATACCCCGCGATGCATGTGGCGCAGAGCTCCATGAGCAGTGCACGATGCAGTTCTACGCAAGTTTGTGGCAATGATAAGGGAGAGCGAGATGGGAGGAGTGGTGGTAGAGCCGAGGGGAGTGCTGTCGCACTACAGACCAGTTATCATGTGCCTAGATTCAGCCTCCGGTCACTGACTTATGCTGGATGTTGTGATGCTTGATGTGCAGTGACCGTCGTTTGGTCGACAGTCCATGCAGTGGCCAAGAGTGGCCTTGGAGGAGGTTGTGCACAAGAAGGAGAGGAAGTACGGGCAGTGGCACCGGATGGGTGATCACGATTGCATGGAGATAATCTTCCGTGCCATGTAAACGTTGGGTGCAGCTTCTAGGGGGCTTTGCATGGAGTTACGCACAGCTATGGACGCTACTCAACGGCCAATCAATTAGCATGGGTGCGTAGCGGGGATGGCAGAGCAACTTTGTGCCGTCCTCGGCCAGCGCATGGGGGTGACGTTGCACAGAGCAAAGGCGCAATAGATCCAGAGTAGGCCGGCTAAGTGGGCAGCTGACCTGGCACTTGAGGAGGATATCGCCTGTGCGCGATGCGCCATGTTTTGCCGAGAGGAGTGTGTGTTGCTAGATATGTGTTCTGTCAGCCGAGGGTAGGTGGCTTCTCAATACTTTACGCGCAGTCTGAATGTCCTCGTTTTGTGGACACTGACCACCCGATGTACTCTCCCATTGAGGTTTAGTATGCCTATATTGAGGTATTTAGCCTGGAAGTGCTTTCTTGGTCCGGAGATATTTTCATGTACCCTCTCCTTGATGTTTAGTATGCCTATAGTGTGCTCCTTTGGCCTGGGTCCGGTTTTGTGGTCCGGCGCTCCTTTGCATGCTCAATACTATATTCATCAATTAAATGAGATCATGTACCATACCATACCATACCATACCGTACCATACCATACCATACCATAGCATACCATAACATACCATACCATACGATACCATAACATACCATGCCATACTATACCATACCATTGTTGAAAACTTGCCCCTCTGCATGCCCAAATGTGAGACTTGGAGGCGTTTGCGAGCCGCAAAAAGAGGAAAATCCTGGCCAGTGGACCTAACGGCTCGAGGAAATCTCTGATGCTAAAATGGTTGAATTTCCTTGAAAGTTGACAAGTTGGTGAATCCGGTTGAAGATATTTCACTAGAATGGGACGAGTATAGAGGGGGATTTGGTCTTCCAAAGCTAGGGTGTGTATAGAAGCTTTGAGAGCCAGTCGTGACTTGACTTCCTACGGACAATTGAGTGACCTGAAGAAAAAAAGTTCCATTTGGAGATCTTGTTCCGGAAGGCTTGCCGATGTGTATGATGGATCATCCACCGGATCCTGTTGTATACTTTGTTGTTGAGGGATTTAGCCAAAAATCCTGGCTTGGCGTATAGAACTCAGTAGCACGTTTTGTTACTCGGGGACTTTGTCAAACTTTTGATTGCATGTTTGAGGACAGGTTTCAAACACAATCACACCCCATCACAAAAGGTGACCCAACAGTGGGAGAGGTGTGTCAAAACAGTGTAGGGGACCATTACACTAGGTGTAATGGGATCTACACCTTGGGAAAGGCGCTTTGCACGTGAAGAAAGGCGCCACGGCGTGTGTGCACCATGGAGGCATCAGGCTCATCTGTGATAGGTGAGACCTGCGCTTTGGCAAGCATAACTTGGGCTATGCTTGGCGGAATTGCACGCGGTTTGGTGCGTTGGCAAGCTCATGACTATCCCTACAACTGTTCTTGTCGTGTCCATGTCCAAAAACTAACACACAATACGTTTTTTCCCTCCACAAACTGACTGCTTCTTAATTCCAACGCATATAGTGTGAGGGGACCAAAAAGCTTACGCTTAGTCTCAAAGTTTCCCAAAACAGAAGCGGTTAACTACTAAAGAAAATCAGACCAACATCGGGACGGTACCAATCAAATTTGTTGACAAAGCGTTACCGGCCCACAGGCCTGATTGTGTGCAACGTTCTGGTCTTCCGCAATCCACAGGATTATCATATTGGATGTCGTCGTGGAGCTTGAAGAACTTGACGAAGTAGCTGTGCAAATGGTGGAGGAGACGCAGCCCATTCAAAAGTATGCAGGCAGCCCAGGTTTTGGGCTATGAAGATGGCAATTTGAGCTGCATGTCATTCACAAGAGGCTGCTGGATGTCATGGTGGGAAGGAAAGTGCTCATAGAGGCAACTGCTACAAACACGTAGAATCAGGCTTTGAAAAGGACAGAGAGGTGCTCATGCTCTTGGTGTTCGGGACAGCCGAGTCTCAGTGGGACTACTTCTAAGGCTGCAAGCTAGAAGCTGAAGCTTGGCAAAAACTCAGCACCACCAACCAATCCAATTCGCTTGCAAACAAAATCTTCGCAATGAAGTGGCTCTTCACGGTGCGAATCAAGGAGGGAGATGATGTCATCTGCGCCATGTTGCTGATCGAGTCATTTGTATCACAATGCAACTACGTGGGGTGGGAGATTGACACGTAGCTGCAAGCAATGGCCCTGATCATGTCCCTACATGACTCTAGGGGCCCCAACATCACCGTCCTTGGAGTATAGCCAGAGGACAAGCTCACCTAAGGTGCGGTCACAGAGTACATCCATAACGAGGCATAGCTTTAGAGTTTTGGGTAGTCCTTATCTTCTTAGTTGGCCCTTGTCACCAAAACAAATGGTATTGGAAGCGGGGGAAAAGGAAGCAGCAGAAAAGGCAGCAGCAAGATGGATGCCAAGAATGGTGCGTGCCACAACTACGGTAAGAACAGCCATTGGGCCCGTGAGTGCATGGAGGAGGCGAAGGCCGGCAGCAAAAACACCGAAGGCAAGGCGCTCCTCAACGGCAACAAAAACCATTTTCTTAAGAAGGTCAACAAGCGGTGCTTGGATTCCAAGGACAAGAAGTAAATCCAAGTCAAGAAGGTGGGTTATATAAACCTACGAGATCCTCCAACTCAATGGTGGTTGCAAACGAACAAAATCAAGCCGGCGGCCGGCCTGCGCACAATTCGTGATGTGTAGCACGTCCCAAACTGGCTGACATATTGCGTGTTACACGCTTGACCGATAACGGGTATGAGGTGCTCGGCAGCATGAAAGGCGCAGTGGTGCGAAACGAGGGCAACGGCGAGGTTGTGCTGGAGGCCAAACGTGAGGGCAATGTCTACATCCTGGAGACCAAGGTGATCCCCGTGGCATCAGACGTAGTAGACTCAGAGGAGCGTGTTGTCAACATGACCAAGGGAGGAAGTGCCAATTTGGAGCTCTGGCACCGATGGTCGGGATATTTGGCACCCGCAACGATTAAGGAGATGATAAAGTGTGATATGGTGCATGGCCTTGTCATCGACAGTGTAGCAGATGGAGCAACACATACAATAGCGTACAAAAAGTGCCAGCCTTACATTTTCTTCAAGACACGGCACAATTCATTCAACGAGAACGGGTTCGCACAAAGGATCTGCTGGAGGTCACATATAGCAACATGTGCGTGCGTACCTTTATCAATGACTGTAGCAGGAAGCTCTACGTGTACTTCATAAAGTGGAAAGGTGAGGTATTGGACCTGCTAAAGGAGTACGTTGCCGCGATGGAGAGGTAGACTGACCGAAAGGTCATAGTGCTACGTAGCGACAATGACGGAGACTACGTGGGCTATAATGGGTGGCTGAAGCAGAAGGGCATCAAGTGGGAACTATCTCGTCGTACTCGCCACAATACATGGAGTGGCAGAGTAAACAAACTAGATGCTGCTAAACATGGTGCGGATCATGCTTGTAGATGCAGGGCTTCCATGAGGATTCTTGGCGGAGGTTGTACGTACAATGAGCTACACCATTAGCCTCACCCCAATAGCACTGCCTGAGGGTAGGGGTGGCTAAAAAACGTTGCAATAGGTTTGGGGCGGATGCAAGCTAAATGTGGTAACCTAAAGGTGTTAGAGTGCAATACACATCAGATGGTGCATGCGACGTATCGACGAGACAAAAAGCTAGAACCGTGGATGAAGCTGTACTTGTTCCTCACCTACGAAAGCGCCCTAAAGGCATACTATAATTGGGATCTATCCATGCAAGGGATCATTCGTAGCTGTGATGTGGAGTCCAAGAGGTAGTAGAGCTTCAGTAGTAGCAACAATGACATGAGCGTCATGAAAACTCCAAAGCAGGTTCCTGGTCCTTCACTACGAAAAGGATCTAACAGACATGGAGGTTGCTGATGTAGCGTCAAAGCACGATGGTGCAGCTGGTGTAGCTAAAAACATGGAGGAATGCACACGAGGTAAAGATCTGGTGGAAGCATTCGTCGGAGGAGGCACCGCGGGTGCCGAAACGCGCTCTCTTGGTGTTGTTTGAATCGGGCGTCGAAGAAAAATCATCCACATGTGCCGTCCGTCCGGTCAATGTATCACCGAAGTGCGAGAGATCCTTGGAGGACCATTGGGGTCATGGCTCACCGGAGTGAGTAGAGTGAAAAAGGTTTGCAACACAGGGATGAGACACCACCAAAACTGGTACACAATAGCGGGAGTCATACGAGAGTAGGGAAGCGTTTTGGCGTAGGTACTGGTCGATGGGTCGACATGACGCATGCTCGCTGCATCAACGGAGCTGACAACCGTGTAAGAGTTGCTTACACGACTCTAGAGCAGTGGGACTGCACCATCAAATCAGATCTGGCATCCATTGTTGAAACTGACACGCGGGAACTGGTTGATAGGTGGAAAGATGCAAAGGTTATCGGCTCCACGCGGGTCCTCAAGACCACGTTTACAAAAAAAAGGTGTGGTGGAGAAGTACAAGGCGTGGTTAGTGATGAAGGGGTACGCATAGCTTAAGGGCGAATGTTTTAACTATACACTTTCTCCCGTCTACAAGTTCACAAGTATTTGGTTGATGCAGTTACAGTCGCGAAGATTATGGAGCTCCACCAAATAGACGTAAAGACGGCCTACCTCAACAACATCATTGACAAAGAAATCTACATGGAGGTAGGAGGAGACGCCAGAGGACAAGGTGTGCAAGCTGCGAACGTCCTTGTCGGGAAAAATGATTACCCTGATGCTGGTCTAAAAAGATGGACAGCTTTATGGCACAACTGTGTTTCAAGCACTCTCAAGGAGATTACACTGTGTACGTGCAGTGCAACAAGAAGCTCCATTTGATCGTTGCTCTCTACGCGGACAATCTTATCTTGTACTCCTCAGCCTAGCAGAGCCTATAGTAGCTAAAAGAGTAGCTGAGTAGCATGTTTTAAAGATCGGACACGGGGGAGCTAGAGTTCTACATCGGGATGAGCATTGCGCGGAACTGGAGGGCACATAGGCTTGAGCTGGGGCACGTCAAATACATGGCGTAGGTGCTGAAATGGTATGGCATCGATGACTATAAGCCAGTCGGCAGTCCTCTATCCATGACCAGTGAATCAAGTGTGGCAAATGGCGCCACAAAGAGAAGAAGAGTGGGAGGATATGGCAGGGCTGTTGATCTAGTATACCCCTTGTCCATAGCTAATGTTTGAGCACGCACAGGTCAGACTAGGCATGCAGTGATCCCTTGGAGTAAGTTCCCTATGTTTGATCCGTATAGACAAGGCATGAATGCCTCCTTTGGAGCAAGTTCCCTTGCTCTAAACTGGGTAGTATAGCCAACAAACACTACCTTGGACAACTCCTTGTTGCTTAGACGTTCGAAGGTTTGTCTTTGGAGCAAGAGACTAGTTTCTTTGCGAGAAAAAAGTGGACAAGAAAGGTCTCAGAGACATTTAAGCATATTACAGGTCCTTCCTTGTGGCTGGTGCCACATGGCGGTCACCGAGAGCATCATGAAAGCAAAGGAGATGCTGCAATCTAGATTGCCCCAAAATTGGCTCATCCAAGATCCATTGCGTGCCTAGGCTAGAGGCTAATTCTAGAACTATAAGTGCTTATCAATTGCCTTTGGTTGATTAGAGTTCTCAACTTTGAGACTCCTCGCAGAGTTGTCCATCAAAGGCAGACACTAAAGAAGCATTGGTTGGTCTAAGCAAGAGAAGCTAGCTCATCGGGTAAAAATGACGAGGTGGTAGTGACACATTGAAAGGAAGTGATTCCTACACATTTCTCCGTTTGGAACAGTGATTATGAGGGTGTTATTTGTTGAAATGGTATGCACCTTGTCCACTACCTAGCTGGCTAGGTGCACATATAGACAAGGCATGCACTACTCTATGGAGTACGTCCCCTTGGTCTGTTCCATAATGGGCGAGGAAAGCACTGCCCATAATGGCTATGTCCCCTGTGGATCATCATAAGAATCGAACCTTTGTGGCCTGGTTGAATAGGGGCCAGAGTCTAAAATGAGAGGTTGGGAATTCAAACCCCACGACGGCCAAAATTTTCTTTGTGTTCCAAATTGGGACAGGAAGCTTCTCGGAAACTTACTATATCTTGCCTTGAGGATGACATTTGGCGGTGTAAGGACGCGCCAAGTAGGACTGTAGATTGAGGTTGGCTCGAATAGAGCCACTACAAGTAGGGGCTTTTGCAAATCTCTGCAAGCAAAAAAGCCTGTACCTTGCATGCATCCATTTACAGTACTTGTCGTTGAGACTCCTCACAGAGTGTCCAACCAAAGGTAGTAACTAAAGACCAACATACAAACTTTGTGAGGTTGCAAATCAAATGAACCTAAAGTGTGGATTCCTCGTTCAAAGGTGATATGTTATGTTGGTTGCAAAACCAAGAGCAGTTGACAGCCTCCCATGTCGGACCCATTTTCTAGACCGTTGTCATCCGACGCACTGATAGAGGGTTATGGGCCCATATTTCCGGCTCTAAGGCATGTTGCCAAGACCGCCTAGCACGTGTTCTTGTAGGATGCACATGTACAACAGGGACACAACCATTGGACGGCTCCATGTGCTCCATTAGCTTTATTGGCTTCTTGAGGTAGGATGCACGCACGTGACGGACTAGAGGACAAGGAACACCTATGTCCATCTTTGACAAGACCCTCAAGCCCTGACGTGATTAAGCTCTACCCCTTTATGGAAGGTGGTACAAGCTTGAGTCCATTCTCTCACGGCGACACCATGGCCTTAGGCGATCATCGGCGGGAGGGGTATGAAACGGAACCAAGAACACCTCTTGACAACGGACGCAGTCAGCAACCTCATTAGCCTCATCAGCCTGAACAAAGCAGAGTAGCAGTGAAGTTGAGAAGTCGAGAACCGCCAAAAACATCGGATCCGACTCAAGCCCGCCTTAAGGTGGGTATGTCCAAATTCATGGGGACAGGTTTTCCCTTGTGGAAAAGGCAATTTGAGATTGTCATGAACGTGTGTGGCTACCTCAATATACGAAAAGGGATCAAGACAACACCACTTCATGCGACCATGATGACGCATGGAGCTGACCTTGCGGCATGGACGATGAAGAACAACATGGCTCTCACTATTCTTATGGCATCCATCAATGAGACTCGACACTCCCACATTACATGATGCGCGTTCGTTGCCGAAGCCTAAGCAAAGCTCTCACGCATGCATCAATTGAACGCCCTAGCAAATCGACTCTTCATCTTCCAAAGGTTGATCTCAATGAGGGTGAGCGAAGGAAAATCGATACCCGCATTTTTGCAGTTGTTTGACAACATGTTGTAGGAGGTCCAACAACAGGAATGGAGTCTCGACTCCAACATGCCTGCAAAGATCCTTCTAATGGCGCTACCCGAAAGCTGGGGGTCCTTGATCACCGCATTTGGCCGCTGGACGGAGGCTGATCTGACGTATGAGGCTGATGCCGAACACGTCCGCAACGAGTCCATGCAACGCAATGGCAGTGAGGCAAACATCTCAGCCTATGCCTCTTGCTTTGGTGGACAAGGTCCAAGCTCTCACTCCAGCCAAGGCAACAGCCGAAGAGGTGGCGGTGGAGGGAAAGACAATGGTGGCTGGAAGAGTTCTAAGAAGCCCGGCAACTGTCACAATTGTGGCAAGGCTGGGCACTGGGCTATGGACTGCCGTAGTCCGAACAAAGAAGGCAAGAACAAAGGTGGAAAGCAGATGAAGGAGCTCACCAACATGATGGCTAGGGGGCTGCCCATGAAGGGGGCAGCGATCCTTAGGCCCAGGGCATTCGCCCTTGACTCGGGTACCACCACTCATCAAAAGTGAAGGGTGGATTCGTCTCCATGGCCGAATCTGTCACGCGCATCAAGTCTTCAAACGGCGCCGTCTTCCGAGCCATGGGCAAAGGGGACAAGGTGATCATATTTAACGTGAACGGTGTGGAGAAGGCGGTCAACCTTTGAAAGGTGTGTACATGTCCTCCTTTGCAGCCAACTCGCTTTCCGTCTCACAAATCACTGACACAAACATGACAGTGGTATTCACCAACAAGGAAGCGGTGGCCGTAAATATAAGGACATCAAGATTTTGTATACGAAATATGACCTCATGGTTCAAGTTCTAAGAGTCGACGGCCTGTAAATGCTTCAAACCAAATTCACCAAGTTGTCGGATGAGAGACTTGCATGTGCCACCAAGACAATGGCATTGGAGCCAAAGGATGTACTGCAAGCGACCATTATAGCCGCCACATCAACCAAGGACACTGATGCTCAGCTGTGGCACCGGCGATTTGGCCACGGGGCCAAACGCACGCTACAAAAGATGTAGGAGCAAGAGGTAGTCCGTCAAATGGAAGGGTGGACCATGAAGCATGGCGTAGGGTGTACATTGTGTGAACCATGCCTCCAAGCGAAGCCAAAGAAGAAGCCATTTGGGAGAGGAGGTCAACGAGTAGAGCATGTCTTGGAACTGAAACACAGAAATGTGTGTGGAACTTTTCGCACACCATCTAGCAGAGGAAGCAAATACTTCCTGACGGTCATTGACGACCACAGCCGCAAGTTATGGATCTACTTTTCCAAAACAAAGGGAGAGGTCAAGGAGAAGCTCCTCGAGTATGTCGCCATGGTGGAGCGGCAAACGTCCAAGAAGGTGCAGATGCTCCAAATTGACAACAAGGGTGAGTACAAGGCATGTAAGCCTTGACTCAAGCATCATGGTATCCGCCATGAGCAAACCACCTCTCAAAACCCCCAAAGCAACGACATTGCTACGAGGATGAACCAGACCCTACTCAACATGGTGCGAAGCATGCTCTTCGACGCCAAGCTCCCACCTTGCTTTTGGATAGAAGCAGCAACAACAGCCTGCTACCTCTTAAATCTCACACCAGTAACCGCCTTATGGAAGTGAGGAAAGGATCAAGACAAGCATCTGAAGACCCCACAAGAATCATGGTCAGGAAAGAAACCCAAGGAATCGCATCTGAAGGTGTTTGGGTGAAGTGCATGGGTGAAGATCCAGTCAGGAGAAAGTGGAGGCAAGCTGGACGAAAGTTCCATGAAGTGTGTCATGGTTGGGTACGACACATCACACAAAGCCTATCGGCTTTGGGACCAGGCAGCAGGCAAGCTCGTGAGGAGCCGCAACATTGTGTTTGACGAATGCATCCTTGAAAAAGAAGAGCTGCTAGACCCAATCCTTGCTCCCAAAGTGGGAAAGTGGATAGTGTCGCTTGAGTCCGGAGACCAAGCACTCGACAACTGGCTTGCTTTGCCAGCAGGTGGTGGTAATGGAAGAGTAGCTGTTGAGGATGACACATCATCTGACATGGATGTGGATACGGAGGCGTCCCGGGCTTCCGAGTCTGACTTGGAGTCTGATGACTCTTTCGATAACAATAACAAAGACGAAAACAGATCACCACTTGTTGAAGCACCAGCACCAAAGCAAGAAGGCGTACCAATACCCCGGCGTAGTTTGCAACCAAAGAGAGGAGCTTTGCAATATGTGGACGATTGGACTGGCCTTAGCTGGTTGTGCATGGCTGAGGGAAAGCCATCTACAGAGGCAAAGGCAATGAATGGCCTAGATGCAGCCAAGTGCAAGGAGGCAGTAGATAGTGACCTCTCATCCATTGCCGAGAACGGCATGTGGAAGCTGGTGAATAGACCCGATAAGGCCCATGTGGTGGGATCCAAGTTGGTCCTCTGAGGGAAGAAGAAACAAGACGACAACATTGACAAGTTCAAGGCAAGGGTAATGGCTAAGGGGTTTTCCTAACGCCAGGGCTGCAAGTACGATGAGACTTTCATGCCCATCGTGACCTTTGCCTCCCTTCGCTTTTTCCTTGGAATTGCAGTCGCAAAGAACCTAAAGATACACCTGATGGACATCAAGAAAGCTTTTCTTTATGGGAAGCTTGACAAGGAAGTGCTAGTAGAAGTGGTTGAAGGAGTCAAAGCTCCCAAGGGCAAGGTGTGCAAGTTGATGAAAGCACTCCACGAGCTGAAACAGGCCACGATTGGCTGCGCAACCTACTTGGTGAGATGGAAGTGCCATAGAAGGATGCCACATTCGTACACGTGGACAACATGAGCGCCATCTTGATGGCTGAAGATGATGTTATCTCCTTGCAAACGAAGCACATCAACATATGTTACCACTACTCACGTGACCTGGTGATGAAGAACGTGGTGGACATGCGGGACTGTGGAACCACAAGCATGCTTGTTGACTGCATGACCAAGTTGCTTGAGAGTGACATGCACTATGCACGAATTTGTGGATTCAGCATGAGGAGTGTGGCACAAGAAGGATGAGGCCCTAGGCTTTGATGGAGCCCAGTGAGCGATAGATGGATAGAGGTGCAACGGAGAGATTTGTTGAAATGGTATGCACCTTGTCCACTGCCTACCTGGCTAGCTTGACATATAGACAATGCATGCACGGCTCTATGGAGTACGTCCCCTTGGTTTGATCTGAGATGGGCCAGGAATGCACCGCTCATAATGGGTATGTCCATTGTGGATCATCTTGGGAATCATACCTTTGTGGCCTAGTTGAATAGACGCCTCAGTCTCAAACAAGAGGCTGTGGATTAAAACCCGTGCGATGGCTGCAATTTTCTTTGTGACCCAAATTAGGAAAGGAAGCTTCTACGAAGCTTCCTACAGCCTGCCTTGAGGATGACACTTGGCGGTCTAAGGAGGCACCAAATAGGACTGTAGGTCCAGGTTGGCTCCACTAGAAGCACCAAATTTTAACAAAGCTATGCAAGTATAAAAGCCTACACCTTGTATGCATCCATTCACACTTCTTGCCTTTGAGACTCCTCGCGGAGTGTCCAACCAAAGGTAGACACCAAAGACCAGCATGCGGACTTTGCGAGGTTACAAACCAAACAAACCTAAAGTGTGGATCCCTCGAGGGTGATTTGTTATCTTAGTTGCAACACCAAGAGCGGTTGGCAGCCTCCCATGTCGGGACCCATTTTCTAGACCATTGCTATCTGGCGCATTGACAAAATCTTGTCCTAGTTGAGATACGAGGAGCGGACGACAAGTTTCATCATGAAGCCTTGTTTTCTATTCCATGGCCTCAGGCCAGTTGACAAAGGAGTATGGGATCATACTAACTAGTTGTAAAGCATGTTTCTGTGAGCTCTCTTATCCTTCTTATTTCGTAGCCCACATCTGCTCCATTAGCTCCATTAGCTTCACCAACTCCATCTCCTCCATTAGTTCCAACAGCAAATACCAACAATTACCAAACAAGGATTAAGGACAAGCTCAGCACTTAGAGGCATGGTCCTTGGGACCTAACAAGGATAAGCTCTGCCCTTGGATACATGATCCTGGGTTTGCTAGAGTGCATTCTTCTCCACTTACAAATGATCCACTGCTAAGGTGTAAGAAATGGATCTGCACCTTTTCAACCTGTAGTAGACAACAGCCTACATCAGCCTACATCCGCCTCAACAAAGTAGAAAAGAAGGAAAGCAGCGAAAGCAGTATGATGACACCCTAGACATTGTTTCTTAAGCACGTCAATGGTGGCATGTCAAAATTCATAGGAGTGGCTTTTTGCTTGTGGAAATGGCAGTTTGAAAGCGTCATGAGAGTGTGCGGCTACTTGAAGATGCTCCTAGGAGAAGAAATTCAACCTTCAAAGGATGACCTTGGGTATGAAGAATGTAGTGCCAAAAATGACATTATGCTCGCGATCCTTGTGACATCAATGCATGAGTCATAGTATGCCATCTCCATGGCATCACACATATAGCAAAGCCTTATGAGAAGTTTGCACATGTGCACCAATCAACGGCTCTTGGTGATTGCCTCTTCATTCTTCAAGAAGTAATTGGGATGAGAGTGACCAAGGGAGAGTCAATTCCATACTTCCTAGAGCAGTTTGAAGGATCCCTAAAAAATGTGACATAGATGAATAAGGAAATAAACAAAACCATGCAAGCCGTAGTCCTCCTCATGATAATACCTGAAAGCGTGGATCCTTTGATCACCGTCTTGGGACGTAGGAAGGAGGTGGAGCTTATATACGAGGCACTATCCAAGTATGTGCACAACAAGGCCATGTCTCATAGAGATAGTGAGGCCAACATTTTTGCCTCTGTTACATAGGACAGTCGTCGTGGAAAAAACTCCTCTTCTGGTCAGAGTGGGAACCGAAGCAATGGTAGTGGAGGAAGAGGCCATAGTGGCAGTGCAAACGGTTCAAATCCTCCTAGGATGTGCTACAACTGTGGCAAGCCTGGACACTGGGCACGAGAGTAAAGGACTTCTACAAAGGAAGACGGAGATAGTGGTTGTAAGAACGAGGGGAAAGGAAAGGCTAAAAGGGAATTGATGAGCATGATGGTTGAGAGTGTGCTTAGAAACAAGGGAGCACCACTACTCAAGCGTGGAGCCTATGGGCTCAACGCTGGTGTGAACCACCACTTTTCAAGGGAGGAGGATGGGTTCATCTCCACTGGAGATACCAAACGTCACATCAGGTGTGCGAAATGTAAACTTGTCCATGCATAAGGCGAGGGAGAAAAGTTGATCAGCATCAACATGAACGGTGCTAGGAAAGACTTGAAGCTCGAGAATATTGTATGCATGTGGTCTTTTGCCGTAAACCTCTCGTTAGTATCTAGAATCCTGGACCACAACATGATGGTCGTCTTCACAGAGGAAGAGGTCATGATTTTCAAAAACAAGGACATCATGATCTCCTATTTGGAAGAGAGTCATGTTACACAGGTCCTAAGAGTTCATGGCCTCTACAAGTTGCAAACAAAACTATTTGAAAGCACAGAGGGGGGGTATGTGGCGGTTGAAGACCCCAGGTCTCCAAAGCTTGATATTGCACTAGAGGCCATCACCATGGCAATAAAGTCCACCCTAGACACAAATGTTGAGTTGTGGCACATGCGCTTTGGCCATGTGGCTGACAACACGTTACAACTTATGCAACAACATAAAGGGGTTCATGGAGTGGAGGAATGCAAGGCAAGAAAAAAACCCTTTGACCTTAATGGACAACATGCGGCAACAATCTTGGACCTGATTCACTCTGATGTATGCGAACTACTCCGCACTTCTTTGAACGGCGGCAGCAAGTACTTCCTCACCCTCGTCAATGACCCCAGTCGCAAGATGAGGATCTACTTCTTGAAGGCAAAGGGAGAGGTGAACGCGAAGGTGCAAGACGTTGTCGCCATGGTAGAGCGATCGACGAACAGAAGGACAAGGAAATGCGCACAGATAACGCTGGTGAGTACAATGCGTGAAAAGGCTGGTTGAGTCAACTCGGCATCAACCACCATACCACCATGCCTTAAACCCCCTGGAGCACTGGTGTTGCTGAGCGGATGAACCAACCTGTCCTCGACATGACCCAAAACATTCTTTTTGACACCATACTTCACCTTGCTTTCGGGTCGAACCCACAAAAACTGCTTTGCTACCTTGTGAATGTTACTGCAGGAGGTACATTTGGAAGACGTGGCAAGAAGCAGCAAGAGAAGCAGCTGAGGATGCCACAGGGGGCTTGGTGAGGAATGAAGGGAGATACCTCACACTTGAAGGTTCTTGGCTGTACTACTACTACCTAGACAAAGATCCAAGTAGGAGAAGGAAGTGGCAATCAGGATGCACGTGCCCGCAAGTGTGTAATGGTTGGCTATGACGCTAATCACAAGGCATAGAGCATATGGGACCAAGCAGCTAGAAAGCTCATCAAGAGCCAAGACACCGAGTTTCATGAGAGGGCGCTTGTTAAGGGAGAGCTGCTTCATCTTGTCTTGTGGGAGAGTGGGTTACGTTTCTCGAATCATGTGATCAAGCACCTAAGAAATGGCAAATGGTAACAATGAAGTATGATGATGGTACAACAATTAGAGTGGTCGTGTAGGCTCACATAACGACGGACTTTGACGATGAGTGTGAGTTGTCCGAGGCATGTGAGGTCAACTCTGAGAGTGGTGGCTCTTCCTCAAACAACAAATAATTGGATTGCAATAGTTACCCAAACAAGAGCAACAAAAGCATCTAAGCCTTGAAGCACCACCAGCCATACTGTGGCGCAACATCCATCGGAAGAAACTTCTACCTCAGTATGATGCTATGATTGTTGAATGGACCGGAATCGGCTGGTCATGTGTGGCTGAAGGAGAGCCAGTGACCGTAGTGGAGGCAATGGACATGTCCGATGTGGCTGAGTGGGAGGTGGCAGTGGACAGTAAACTTGCGTTCATTCAAGGGATCAAAATATTGGTTATGGTGGATAGGCCCCTAAATGCCCACGTAGTGGGGTTAAAGTGGGTGTTGTGGAATAAGTTCAAGTAGGATTGTACTTTTGACAAATACAAGGCAAGTGTTGTGGCGGAGGGTTTTCCCAGCTTGCAAGCTCAGAGTACAAGGAGACCTTCATGCGTGTCGTCACCTTTATCTCCATTAGATCCATGTTGGACATCGTTGATTCGAAGGATTTCGAGGTCCACTAGATGGATGTCAAGACTGATTTCCTATATTGGAAGCTTGACAAAGAGGTGCTCATGGAAACACGCGAGGGATAGAAGGATCAAGAGGGCAAGGTATGTCAACTTGTGAAAGCACTCTGTGGGCTGAAACATGCCCCAAGGATATGGTACAAGGAGATTCACGGCTTCATGGCAAGGCTCATCTTCACATACTCCAAGAACAACCCTAGTGTCTTTGCTTGAGAGGATGAGCAAGGCTTGATGTTGGTTGCACTGTATGTGGATGATCTGATCATCGTCTTGTCGTTTATTGAGCTCTTGAAGAAGATAAAGTCAGATCCCAAGTGCAAGTTCAAGATGAAGGACATGTGTTCTCTTGAGTTCCACCTTTGGATAGCCGTCCAACGCAACTAAGCAGCAGATGTCGTTAAACTGAACCTAACCAAGTACATCATGGAGATCCTCAAGCGCTACAACATGGAGGACATCAAGCCCAGCAGCACACCCATGACAACAAACATCAAGCTCTCTTCCTCCATGAGCCCCAGCATGAAAGAAAAATTGCATGAAATGAAGAACATTCCCCACCAGTCTACCATCTGCAGCCACAAGTATGCCATGTTACGAATGTGTCTTGACCTTTTCTATGCCGTGGGATAGGTGAGCAGGTTTGTGACCAATCCGGGGCCACAACACTAGCAAGCAGTGAAGTACATCATGTGCTATCCACAGAATACACAATACATGGGGCTCCATTTTAGAGGCCAAGAAGGATCTGACCCGTTGTGCCTAGTGTGCTACACCAACGCAGACTAGGGATGGAGAATCAACAATAGAAAGTCCACGTCCGGCATCGTGTGCATCTTGAAAGGTGGTACAATCTCTTGGGGAAGCAATCAATGGTAGAATGCAAGACTGTTATCCCTCTCTAGCGCTAAGGCGAAGTTCATTGCGCTTTCAGAAGCATGCAAGGAGACACAGTGGCTACAAAGCTTGCTTGCTAAGATGAAAATGCCACAAACACCCATAACGGTGGTCTGGGTCGACAACAAGAGGGCTATGAAAATGGAACAAGATGACGTCATTTCTCGTTGGACCAAGCACATCGATGTCAGTCACCACTACTCAAGCAACTTGGTTGCAAAGGACATTATGGACCTGGCATACGTGGAGTATAAGAAGATGCTCGCAGATTGCATGACCAATGCGCTTGATTATGAATTATATTCTGAAGGTAGCCGTGGGATTGGCATAGTCAACGCAGCCGACGAAGACTAAAGCCAAGACAGCTAGAGGGAGATAATAACTCATAGCAAATGCAGAGAGGTGTAAGGGAGAGTTTGTTCATCTGGGATGCCCATTGTCTATAGCTGATGTTTGGTCACGCACAGGAAAGACTAGGCATGCGATACCCCTGGAGTAAGTCCCCTATGTCCTATCCAAAGAGATTTGGCATGCATTGCTCCTTTGGAGCAAGTCTCCTTGGTCTAAACAGGATATTATAGCTAGAAAACACTACCCAAGACAACTCCTTGTGGCTGAGACAGTCCATAGTTAGTCTCTTGAGTGAGAGATCATGGGTCAAATACAAGCCCAGGGGCTAATTCTCTTTGTGACCAAAAGTGGGACAGGAAGGTTCTGAAAGATATCTCAAATTATTCCAAGGTCCTTCCTAGTGGCTGGCATCAGTTGGCAGTCATGAAGAGTACCATGTAGGTAGGGGGGATGATGCAATCTAGAGTGTCCCCAAAGTAGCTCACCTAAGGAGCCACTATGCGCCTAGACTAGAGGCTGGCTCTAACACTGTAATTACTTGTTGGTTGCCCATGATTGATTAGAGTTCTTACCTTTGAGACTCCCTACAAAGTTCTCCAACAAAGGAACACACTAAAGAAGAATCAGCTGGTCTAAGCCTTAGGAATGAGCTCCTTATGCAAAGTTGATGAGGTGCTAAGGACACATTGCAAGGAAGTGATTCTTACAAATTTCTCTATGCGGATCAGTGATTCTGAGGGTGCTATTTCCTCCTCCTTAAAAAACTAGGAGCGGACAACAAGTGCCATTGAGTTGACCTTTTTTTCTAGTCTGTTACTTGAGGCTCGTTGATAAGAGTTGACCTACCAATCAGCGGAGGGAAACCTTATGTACACCATGGTGGCGACTGGACCGGACCTGGCCTATGAGGCGGGCAAAGTGAGCAGGTACGTGGCAGATCTAGGGCCACTATACTAGCAAGCGGTTAAGTGCATCCTACGCTACCTACAGGTGACGTGGCACGCATGCCTGAAGTTTGACGACAAGGGACGGGTTGACCTCTTATGCCTTCTGTGCTACATAGACAAAAACTATGCAAGAGATGTACAGAATCAGAAGTTCACATCCCGCTACGTGTTCTTCCTTGCTAGTGTAGTGCTCTTGTGGTGCAGCAAGAAGCAAAAATGTATTGCCAACTCCGCATTAGATGCAAAGTATATTGCATAGACCGAGGCAATCAAGGAGACGGTGTGGCTCCATAGGTTGCCAAGGGAATTGGGCGTGCCATAACAGGAGCGTCCAATGGTGTAAGAGGACAAGAGGACAACACCAGCTCCATCTTGCTCACCAACTACCTGCCGCAGCATAAGAGGATAAAGCACATTGACGTACGTTATCACAACGTATGGGACATGGTCAAAAAGAGGCAAGTGGTGCTAAAGTATAATAGCACGCACAACATGCTTGCGAATTGCGTGACAAAAGCACAACTAGCGGACCGCCATGCAAAGAGTGTGGCCGGTCTTACAATGAACAAGTATGATGGCCTGGAGGATACAACGGAAGACAAGTGAGTGCGAGCAAGAGCAGTGGGCATGGAAGGTAAAAGGAGGAGAATTTTGAAGTATTGTCCATCTGCATGCCCAAGTGCGACACTGCGAGGCAGCAATAAGCCGCCAGAAAAAACAAAATCCTAATCAGTGTATGTAGTGACTCTACAATTGCTCATATACTATAACAGTTAACTTCTCCTAAAATTTGACAATCTTGTGAAACCGGTGGAAGATATTTCACCAAAATCGGACGAGTACCAAGGGAGATATGCTATTCCAAAGATGGGGTGTATATTGTGGCTCTGAGAGCCGACCAAAACTCAATTTCAAGTAGATAATCAACTAGACCGAGGAACGAAAAATCCTTTGAGAGTTTTGTTCTTTGGAAGGTCCCCCAAGGTATCTGGTGGATAATCCATCGGATCCTGTAGTATAGTATGTTACAATATGACTTAGCCAAAATCCGGGCTCCGAGTCAGAAACTCAGTAGAATGTTTTGTTACTTGAAGACTTCGTAACATTCTAACAGCATGTGTGCAGAAAAAATTCAAACCACGTCACAGCCAACCACCAGACATGACCGAAAAGTGGAAGAGGCACATCAAAACAGTACAGGAGATCCCAATATCATGCGCAATTAGATTCGTGCTTCAGGAAAGGCACTTTGCACATAAAAGAAGGAACGAAATGTGCGTAGCACTGAGGCGTTAGGCGTTTATATGGTGGGTGAGACATGTATTTTGGCAAGCGTAACATCGGCTGTGCTTGGGAAAGTTGCATACGTTTTGGTGCATTGAAAGGCTCATGAATAGCCCTAAAAAACTTCTGATCTTGTGCATGTTAAGCAAACAAACGCAAAATGTCGTTAATCCCTTTACAGACCGACAAACTCTAAATTCCTACTCACATACCGTGAGGTAAAGAGAAAGCGAAGGCTCACTCTAACATTCACCCAAAGCAGAATGCATGAACCACTAAAGACAAAAGGATAAACATGGGGACCACTACACGCAGGTTTCCCAACAACCATATCATACCATACTATACCATACCATACCATACCATACCTTACCATACCTTACCATACCATACCATACATTACCATACCATACCATACCATACCATACCATACCGTACCGTACCATACCATACCATACCTTACCATGCCATACCATACCATACCATACCATACCATACCATACCATACCATGCCACACCATACAATGTAATACCATATGATACGATACCATACCATACCATACCATTCTATATTGTACTTTACCGTACCATGCCATACCATACCATACCATACCATAAAATACCAGACCAAACTATACCATAGCATAGCATAGCAAAGCAAAACATAGCATAGCATACCATACCATACCATACCATATCATACTATACCATACCAAACCATCTTATACCATACCATACCAATGCATACCATAGCATACCATACCATTCCATACCATACCATACTATACCATACCATACCATACCATACCAAACCATACCATACCATACCATACCATACTTTACCTTAACATACCATACCATACCATACCATACCATACCATAACATAGCATACCATAGCATACCATACCATATCATATAACCATACCATACCATACCATACCATACCATACCATACCATACTATACCATACCAAACCATACCATACCACACCATACCATACCATACCATACCACACCATACCATACCATACCATACCATACCATACCATACCATACAATACCAAAGCACACCACACCATACCAAACCAAAGCATACCATACCATACCATATCATACCATACCATAGCATACCATACCATACCATACCGTACTGTACCGTACCGTACGGTACCGTATCGTACCATACCAATCCATACCATACCATACCGTACCGTACCGTACCATACCATACCATACCACACCACACCATACCATACCATACCATACCATACCATACCATACCATACCATACCATACCATACCATACCATACCATACCATACCATACCATACCATACCAGACCATACCATACCATA
>SZWC01001896.1:128904-133904 GCA_023375785.1 Penium margaritaceum
AGTGGTGCAGGCGACAGATGGCGAGATCTGGCATGCGCGCTACGGCCACATCGGCATGCGCACCTTGTAGCAGCTTCAATTAAAACAGATGGTGCACGACCTGCCTACCATCTCTAACTTTGAGCAGCAGTTATGCATCCGCTGTTTGGAGGGGAAGCAGCACCGCGAGGCGTTCCCTAGAGCAAGGGAGCGTACAAAGGAGGTGTTCGAGCTGGTCCACACAGACTTGTGCAGATCGATGCAGACCCAGAGCTTTAAAAGCTCTAGGTAATTCCTAACCTTCATTGATGATTTCAGCCGTTAGACTGCTGTGTACTTCCTTCCTTCCAAGGACCAGTGCTTTGACAGGTTCAAGGAGTTTAGGGCCATTGTGGAGAACCAGACTGGCAAGAAGATCAAGGCATTGCGCAGCGACTGCGGTGGAGAGTACCTGAGGAAGGAGTTCTAGGACAACCTTGCAGCAGTTGGCAACAAGGCGCAGCGTACCGCGCCGCACTCGCCGCAGCAAAACAGTGTAGCACAACGCGCCAAGCGTACCATTATGGAGTCGGCGCGCTCCATGCTACATGCGGCTCGGCTGACCTACAACTTCTGGGCTCAAGCCGTGAGCACTGCGGTCTACTTCAAGAACCGCAGTCCAACTAAGGCGCTAGAGCAGATGACGCCGTACGAGGCGTGGTTCCGCAAGAAACCGAGCGTAGGTCATCTCTGAGCATTTAGCAGCCTGGCGCACATGCACATGCGAAAGGAGAAGCGGCAAAATAGGACGCAAAGAGTGCGGAGATGCTGATGATTGGCTACGACGTGGCAAGCAAAGCCTATTGCCTCTACGAGAGGGATACATGCCACATCATCATGTCCAGGGATGTCGTCTTCAATGAGAGCAATGTCATCGGCACCAACATTGTCTATGAAGAGGCAGCAGAACCAGCAGCTGACGAGACAGTGAGAGCAGAAATCTCTCCTCATCAAGTCTCTCCCAATCCTTCCTCTACTATGACAGTGGGAGAATCACTCTACTTTCCCATGTCTGATGCAGCAGATACAGCAGCCTCATTGGCAAAAGCAGAGAAGGGGGATGTAGCACCACTAGAAGAAGCAGTTGTGCCAGCAGCACCGCGCCAGCCGCCCGCTAACGCTCCAGCACCAGGTCGCAGGTACCCTCTTAGGGTGCGTTACAAGCCTGGTGAGCGAGGCTATTTCTGGATGCTGCAGAAACCAGAACAGATGAACGTCGTAGTTGCAGCAAACTCAGATGAGCCAACTTCATACAAGGACGCCATGGCTGCACCGGATGCAGCAGATTCGGCGCAAGCCGTGCAGCAAGAGATATAGTCGCAGCTGGAAAACGGCACGTGGGAGCTGACAGAGCGTCCACCTGGACGTAAGGTGATCAACTGCAAGTGGATCTTCAAAATGAAGCGGGGAGCAGATGGTAACCTGGAAAAGTACAAGGCGAGGCTGGTCGCCAAGGGCTACTTGCAGCAGGAGGGCATCGACTACACAGAAACTTTTGCTCCTGTTGCAAAGTTTGCCTCTGTGTGCATGCTCCTCTCTCATGCAGCAGCTGAGGACTTTGAGGTTCACCACATGGATGTCAATACGGCATTCTTGAATAGTGACTTGGAGGAGGAGATCTACATGGAGCAGCCGATGGGGTTCGTCATGGATGGCCAGGAGTACCTGGTCTGCAAGCTGCGAAAGTCGCTGTACGGCCTCAAGCAAGCAACGCGTGCTTGGAACCAGAAGTTGGATGTGGCGTTGTAGTATATGGGATTTGAGCGTAGCGAGTGTAACTAGAGTGTGTATCGCTGGTAGCATGAGCATCAGATCCTCATCATCATTGTCTATGTGGATGACATGCTCCTCCTTTCCAGCAGTATATCTGCACTACAGGAGTTTACGAAGGCCATGCAAGAGCGCTTCTAGATGTCTGATCTCGGGGAGGCGTCATACTTCCTCGGCATCTAGATCACGCGTGACCGCAAATCACGCTCTCTTTAACTGCAGCAGAACCGCTACACCAAGGATGTCTTGCAGCGGTTTGGCATGGTAGAGGCAAAATCCATCGGTACGCCACTTGAGACGTGGTAGTACCTCGTGAGCTTCAATGGAGAAGCAAATGCAGCTGAGCAGCAGAAGTACCAGAGCGCCGTCGGCAGTCTCATGTACCTGATGGTGGCAACCATGCCGGACCTCGCAAAGGCTGTGAGCGCTATGAGCCAGCACATGGCTAATCCCGGACTGGAGCACCAGAAGGTAGTGAAGCGGATCTTCCGCTGCCTTGCTGAAACCATCAACATCGACATCACCTACAATGGCAACGACATTAGCATCATCGGCTACACAGATGCAGATTGGGCTTCAAATCCTGAGACCCGCAAGTCGATCACTGGACATGTATTTCTCATGAATGGAGGTGCCATCAACTGGTGCAGCAAGCGGCAGGTGGTCATGTCCACCTTGAGTACAGAAGCGGAGTACGTATCTCTCACCTTTGGAGCCAAGGAAGCAGTTTCACTCCGTCTCATGGCAGAGATGAGTTGGAGTGCAGCAGTTCAAGTTCCTGTGCGCGTCGACAACCAGAGCGCAATCGCACTCGCCAAGAATCGTGAGCACCACGCACGCATCAAGCACATTGACAACGCATATCATTTCATAAGGCACATGGTGCGGGAGGGTGCTATCAAGCTGGAGTTTACTCCAACCAGCAAGCAGGTCGACGATTTCTACACCAAGCCCGTGACCCGTGAGAAGTAGCAGTTCTGCATGAAGGCATGTGGACTCAGCCTACTCTGAATGCGGCAAAGTGGGAGATTGTTGGGAAAGGAGCCATCCGGCTCAATTTCAGGTCCAAAGGAGCAACTTCCTAGAAAGTACCAGATGCCTGCTCTGATCGTCAATCTCACTTCACCATTGGAAAGATCAGGTGGCAAATTGTCTACGGTCAAAGTTTGAGGCCGATCCAACAGTTGGATTGGGAGGTATGAATTTTCGAAGTTTTGGGGGTCATGGACCGCCGATGTCTGGGTGGCCATGGGTGATGGCTCCATGCCTTAGCCTGAGAAAAGAAAAAGGCAAGAGGTCCAGGGTCAAGACCTGATGGGGGAAATATCCAAAAAGGTCCTTGGTGTTAGGATTGCCTTGTCAGAGTGTGCTGACTAGGATAAAGGTACCTCTCCTTACTTTTTAGGTGAGGTGAGATCCTTGTGTGCTAGCCATGGACACATGGCGATTCTCCATGGGTTTGTGGGTTATGTGACCACTAGGAGTGTGCCATGAGAGCATTCTCTAGCTCTCTAGGTTGTGTGTGAGTGGTCAGCCTGATTGCTAGGCTGATTTCCTCCCTTGTGTGAGATTATGGACTCTAGTGTGTGAACCTTAGCCTCCATGGCTAAGTGGTGTGGCTAGTGAGGGGGCTGACTTGCCCAAGTTCTAGCTCTATATGTTCTCCACCATTTTGAGTGTTTCAACAACCATTCTTCAGCACAAGTGATGCCCTTCCAATCACACATGCTCGCTGCTCCAAGGCTCCCTCTCTTGTCCAAATCGAACAACCATACCATACCATACCATATCCTGCCATGCCATACCATACCATACCATACCATACCATACCGTACCATACCATTCCATACCATACCAAACCATACCATACCAAACCATACCATACCATACCATATCCTGCCATGCCATACCATACCATACCATACCATACCATACCGTACCATACCATTCCATACCATACCAAACCATACCATACCAAACCATACCATACCAAACCATACCATATCATACCATATTATACCATACCATACCATTCCATATTGCACTTTACTGTACCATACCATACCATACCATACCATACCATACTATACCATACCATACCAAACCATACCATTCCAAACCATACCATACCAAACCATACCATATCATACCATATTATACCATACCATACCATTCCATATTGCACTTTACTGTACCATACCATACCATACCATACCATACCATACCATACAATACCATGCCATACGATAGCATAACATAGCATAGCATACCATACCATACCATACCGTGACATACCATACCATAGCATATCATACTATACCATACAAAACCATTCCATACCATACCATACCATTGCATACCATAGCATACCATACCATTCCAGACCATACAATACTAAACCATACCATACCATACCATATCATACCATACCAAACCATACTATACTATACCATACCATTCCATAACAGACCATACCATACCATACCATAGCATACCATACCATACCATACCATATCATACCATACCATACCCAACCATACCATACCATACCATACCATAGCATACCATACCATACCATACCATACCATACCATACAATACCATACCATTCCATACCCTACCATACAATAGCATATAATACCATACCATACCTTATCATACCATACCATACCATACCATACCATGCCATACCTATCATGCCATTCCATACCATACAATACCATATACGATACCACACAATACCTCTCTATATTGTACTATACTCTACCATACCATACCATACCATACCATTCCACACCAAAGCATAGAAGAGCATAGCATACCATACCATACCTTACCATACCATATCATACTAAACCATACCAAACTATACCTTACCATACCTTACCATACCATATCATACCATTCCATACCATTCCTATTACATACCATACCATACCATACCATACCATACCACGCCATACCATACCATACAATATCATACCATACCATACCATACAATACCATACCAAACCATACCATACCATACTATACCATACCATACCAAACCATACCATACCATACCATACCATACCATACTCTGCCATACCATACCATACCATACCATACCATACCATACCAAACCATACCAAACCATACCATACCATTTCTTTACCGTACCATACCATACCATACCATACCATCCCATACCATGCCATACCATACCATACCATA
>SZWC01001896.1:136404-144468 GCA_023375785.1 Penium margaritaceum
CTATTTGTACTAGTCTAGTGGCTATGAAATAGAAAGAGCAAGCAAAATGCACGAGCTTGGTCTGTCCGGTCTGCTTGTATCTTCTTTGAGCGTCCAGGACGCCGGATGGTGTCCACAGGCTCCGAGCGACCGAGGTTGGCGCATGCCCAGCGCCCTCGGTGTGATCCACGGACGAGATCGTCCTGATCTGCGGCAGGTCCTTCGCTCCCGTTGATCTTCTCGCTCGTCGGGTGAAGGGGAGCTCGTGCTCGCACTCTCGATCCCGCGACGGCTGCGATCGCTCCATCGTCTGCGCGATGCTCTCCGATCCATCAATCCATTCTTTATAAATATCCCATATCTCCATTCTCTCGATCTGATGCCTCAATCGAAGCCCGTCCATCTTCTCCGATCTTCGGTTCGTATTTTCGCTACTCAACCGCTCGTCACGTCAGCACCTATCATATCGGGAGGAGCTCACGCTCGCACTCTCGTACTTGCACTCGGTCCTCACTGAGGCCATCAACTGTACTTCCGCCAATTGCGCCAGAACTTAAGGTGGCCGTCTGCAGTATCCTGTCAGATCAATAGAAGGTTGCGGCGGGCCCTCATACCCGTTTAGACTCCCAGACGACGGTAACTGACCCCGCCATCGGTAGAGTAGCGTCCAGTAGAGTAGAGTCCGGTAGAGTAAGTAGAGGGGTGGGGGAGAGAGTAGCGACCTCGTTCTCAGTCCTCATGCCTTTTTATCCCAAGTGCCCATGCCGAGCACAAAGTAGGACACTTATGAGATAGTGACATAATCTATGTCACTTTCCTCCTTTTGCCCATATCTCCACATCGAGCCATGCAAATTGGTTGAAATTTGGACAGTAGACGGCTGACAAGGAGATCTGTCCATTAGTCCCACCTGATCAGGAATTGGCCTTGTAGTGATGAAGATCCTGATTTTCCAACATTCCCCCCCTTGAATGCCAAGTCTGAGAAGGGATGGCATTCAAGCAGAACAGCAGGCGGCAAAGAAAATAAGGCGAGGCAGGGGCACGCACGTCCAAAAAATGCTCATCGACGATGGAGATGAGACTTCTCCCCCCCGGGCGGCCCAAGCCGATGCCAAACAAAACAGCAGAACAGGAGGCACCCGGTGGCCCGCTTGAGGTACCCAACTTGGGCCAACGCCTCGGCAGAGCCGTACGGCAGAGTGAGGGGTGCCATCGGGGAGCCTCCTGCCCGGACACATGTGGGATCGAAACCCCACACATGGTCGGGACCCGTGGTGGGCCGACATCCGCAGCCCACCATCGGTTTCTAGAGTGGAGAAGGCGAGCGGCGAGGTGAAGAATGGAACAGAAATGCAAAAAGAGAACGCGTGGCCCCCAAGGAGAAGGGGAAGAGAAACAGAGCGCGGACAAAACTTGAAAGAGAAGGCCGAGACGGACACGCGGAGTGTGGTGTGTAGCGGGGAGCGAGCTGCACCCTTGATATTGTCGGGATGCGAGGAGCGAGCCGCGAGACAGCTTGGAGTGCAAACAAGATACGGGAAAGAGAGGCAAAAGCCATTGCGAAAAGAGCGGAGAGAAGACGCAGGCGCCACGCACGGCCACCGGGTCCAACACCTCATATGGGGGAACCCAGGAGGCCATGCGGGGAGCGTGTGGCAGAGTGAAGAGGAGAGGGGCCTGGCGGCCAACCGCAACCCGCGTCCGTACCAACGCCTCATGTGGGGGGCACGGAAGCGGGAGGGGAGAGTGGCATTGCCGTCAGTCATCTTCATCCCTCCCAACGCCTCATGCGAGGAGGACGGTAGAAGAGGACCCAGAGGATGCAGGAGTAGGGAGAGAGAGCAAGCCGAGGCGAGCACAGAGGGCAACATGACGGTCGACAGAAAGAGGCTTGGTGAAGATGTCAGCGGATTGCTGCTTGGTAGGAATGTACAGCATGCGAACCTGACCGACGGCAACGGCGTCACGGACGTAGTGATACTGCCGGCGAACGTGTTTGGTGCGATCATGGAGAATAGGGTCCTCGGAGAGAGCAATGGCACCTTCGTTCTCGCAGTTATTGGTGGTAGGTGCGAGTTGGTCGAAGCCGAGTTCAGAAAGAAGCATGCGAAGCCAGACGGCTTCACGAGTGGCTTCATTCTCAATGGTGTATTCGGCTTCAGTGGAGGACAGAGCCACCACGGATTGCTTCTTTGAGCGCCAACTAACGGGGCCTCCATTGAGAAGAAAGACGTAGCCAGACGTCGATCGACTGGTAGCGTGATCACCAAAGAGGTCCGCGTCACAGAAGCCATGAAGAATGTTGTCACTGGTGGAAGAGTACCGAATTCCAAGATCGGCGGTGGAGTGCAAGTAACGAACGCTTTGTTTGGCCGTAACGATGTGAGCGGCGGTGGTGTTCTGGTAGCCTTGGCTGAGGATGCCGACAGCATAAGAAAGATCAGGACGTGTGACAACAGAGGCAAACATCAGGGAGCCCAACATGCTAGGAAAAACTTTGGCGTCGGCGGGAGCGAGAAGATTCGCCGGAGCGGGGACTTTGGTGAGGCCATGCTGGAGAGCCAAGGGTGACCATAGGGTTGGCGTCACCAAGTTGAAACTTATCAGTGACACGTTGTGCATACGTGGCTTGATTGAGAACGATGTGACTATCCTGCTATTAGTGCACTTGAATGCCGAGATGATGTTTCAAGGGACCCATGTCGCTCATCTCAAAGCGCCGAGACAACTGATCCTTGAGAGCGGAGATGGTGTCCAACGTGGGACCAAACAGGATGAGGTGATCGACATACAGAATGATGCCGATGTTGTTGGCGCCGCAGCGATAGTAGATCGAGTGGTCAGAATGGAGACGAGTCAGATTTTGCCCAAGGAAGAACTCATGAATCTTGAGATTCCATTGGCATAGGGCCTGCTTGAGCCCGCAGAGAGAGCGCTTGAGACGACAGACGAGATGAGCTTTGTTAGGTTCCACAAAGCCCTCGGGTTGTGTCATGTAGATGGTCTCATTCAAGTCCCCGTTGAGAAAGGCGCATTTGACATCCATCTGATGCAGATTCCAACCGTTAGCAGCAGCAAGAGACAAAATGACACGGATGGAGGAATGCTTGGCCACTGGGGCGAATGTGTCACTGTAGTTGACGTCAAGAACCTGACTGTAAGCACGGGCCATGAGGCGAGCTTTGTATCGTTCAGGCTCGCCAACAATGTTGAGTTTTCTCCGAAACACCCACTTGCAAGTAATGATAGGTTGGTCCGGCGCCTGTGGGACAAGATCCCATGTACCTTGTTTTTGAAGTTGATCAAATTCCTCTTGGCTGGCTTGGTGCCAAAGAGCCGCATCAGGTCGACGCATGGCATCCTTGTAGCTGATGGGGTCGATGACTTGAGTGACGAGAGCACTGTCATCTTCATCATCTGACGTGGGGAGCATGGCAAGTTGAAAATACGTTGGGGTAGTGCGGTTGCGGGTGGAGCGACGAAGACCAGGGATGGCAGCAGAGAACAGCGGAGCATCCGGTGCTGATGATGGAAGGGATTCTCCAGTGGTGTGTTCATGTGTATGCACTGGAGGAAGCACATCAGCATGTTCATCGACGACAGGGTCAACGTTGAACTTCTGAATGGGCTCGGGAGCCGTGTCCATAGGTATGGTGACGATGGGTGAAGTAGGAAGAATCCTTGTATTCAGGAAGGTGGTTTCATCGAAGATGGGTTGTCGTGCACGGGCCACGGTTTGTGTAGCAAGATCCCAAACTCTGTAGATGTCATTGTTGTCTTCATATCCAAGAAGGATACAGGCCTTAGACCGCGGCTCCAACTTGGAGGGAAGTGCTGGGTATATCCAGAGGTGAGCGGTGCAGCCGAAGATGCGAATGTGTTGCAGATGGGATTTCGCACCGGTCCATGCTTCATATGGTGTATGAGTAGCACTGGGAAGTCTGACTGTGGGAAGTCGGTTGGTAATGTAGGCTGCAATGGAGAGAGCCACCCCGCAAAAGACAGATGGTAGTGCAGCTGTGTGTAGCATTGTCCGAGCGCGTTCCATAAGAGTCTGATTCATGCGCTAAGCCTTCCCGTTTTGTTGAGGCGTGTAGGGAACGGTGCGTTGGTGTTGGATACCTTTCTGCTAGAAGAAAGAATGTAGTGAGTGACAAATGAACTCACCGCCATGGTCAGTTCTGATTTTCTTCACGGTGAGGTTGGTTTCATTTTCAATCTGCCGCATCCAGGTCTTGATGATATCGGCGGCTTCGTTTTTGTAGCCGAGAAACTTGACCCAAACGAAATGGCTGTAGTCATCGATGATGACGAGGAAGAAGTGCTTGTTTGACAGGGAACCTTCCTTGGTGTAGCAAAGGTCCATGTGAAGCAGTTCTAGTTTTTGTATTGTTATTGTAGTTAGATGAGCCTTGAATGGATTTTGATGTTGTTTGCCTGTCAAACAGCCACTACATGGTGTTGTGTCGTAAGTCTTCGTAAGTCCGGATGGGAGATCATGAACCCATTGTTGTTGTACCATGTTGTGTAGGATGGCATAGTTGACGTGGGCAAGCCGGCGATGCCATAAGTCAGCTATGGAAATAGCCGAGGTGGGATGACGGCTGTTAGAAGAAACAGCTGCCATAAATGCGACTTCTGGTTCATTTGTTAGCATAGCTGATGGCACCTCCTCTGAGTCGAGAATTGTCAGGTGACCAGTGCGAGTAGCAACGGCTGCTAGATTCCTTTTGGTGTCCAGAATCTTACAGTTCTTGTCCTAATCAAAAATCACTCTGAAGCCGTTGTCGTTGATACGTCCGACGGATAGGAGATTAGCCGCAAATTCAGGGACAAATAAAACCTGGCTGAAGGTGCGCGTCACCTGTTGCCCTTGAAGGGTAATAAGGACCCGCACTGTACCTTCACCGTAGGCCGGGATGAGTCATCCATCACCCATACGAACTCCACGAGGTTGTGCGTACTGGGTGTAGGTGGTGAACCATTCCTTGCGACAGGTCATATGCTTGGTACATCCTGAGTCAATATTCTAGGCAAGGACTCCCGCAGCGAGTAGGTAGGCACGGCCAACGGAGCACATTGCCAGATCTTCCAGGATGGGTTTTTCATGATTGATTGAGGAGTCTAAACTTGCCCCGCTTGAGTCTGAAGGGTGTTGTTCGAAGTCGGTTGCGTCACCTGTGAAAACCCACAGCCAGGGAATGGAGTCAGTGTCCGGGTTTTGCTGCATGTCGGCGGAATTGTGACCTGTAAAACCTGAGATGAGATGGGAAAAATCAGCCAACAGTATTGAAAAAGGTGAGAGAAAGGCTGATGGTGTCTCATCAGTGAGAAGAGCATGCGGAGTGTTGCGTGTTGGCACATTGAATTGCGTGAGGCTTGACGAAGATGCCTTCATCATCTTCCTGTCGATCGTTGTTTAAGGTTTGAAGTCGCTTCACTGTGTGTTGAAAACGTGTAGGAAGACTCTGAACCAAGGTCTGAACAAGCACTCTTTCAGAGACAACTTCACCCAAGACTGTGATGTGACTGGAAAGATCTTTTAGATGACTGATATAATCCTCAAGCCGAGTGTGTTCCTCCATTTTTTTAGTGTGAAACTCTTTGACTAGATGACCCACCTCATCGTCACTGATCTTGTGATAACGTCGCTTGAGGGCTCGCCATGCAGTTCTCGGACACAGGTCCACATTGTCATCACGAATGAGAAATTTGAGCCGCTCTTCCAGTTGCATAGCCTCTCGGCTATGCAACTGGAAGAGCGGCTCAAATTTTTCATTCGTGACGACGATTGCAATAGCTTGGTTGCACCGCCTTTTATGACTGATTTTCTCCTCGACAGACGCATTAGCGTCCACAACGTCTGTAGGTGGGTCGGTGACCACCCCCCATAGTCCTTTGTTCATGAATACCATTTTCATGTTGAACGTAAAATATTGATAGTCATCGCCGTTGAATATTGGTATCTTGAAATGATCATGATGGCCGCTTCCTGTGAGTAACGTCATGGCGACGACTGCTCCTGGTGAAGGCACCTACTGCTCTGATACCAAATGAGAGAATTATCACTTCTCCAGGATCACAGGTGTCTCATGAGATATAACAAATCAAGCAACTATGATTGAAATACACTTTGTTGTACACACTACAACTGTACAAGAATCACTTTCTGTTACACACTGACGATTCAAGAGGTTACACAGAAGTCAGAGGTACACGGCTCGTCTCTTGAGCTTTCCAATGATATGCTATACTTCCAAACAGGTGTAGTACAGACGAAGCAATCTACAAAATAAAAACTACTACCTATTTGGACTAGTCTAGTGGCTAGGAAATACAAAGAGCAAGCAAAATGCACGAGCTTGGTCTGTCCAGTCCGCTTGTGTCTTCCTTGAGCGTCCTGGACGCCGGTCGGTGTCCCCAGGCACCGAGCGACCGAGGTTGGCGGATGCCCAGCGCCCTCAGTGCGATCCACGGACGAGATCGTCCTGATGTGCGGCAGGTCCTCTGCTCCCTTTGATCTTCTCGCTCTTCGGGTGAAGAGGAGCTCGTGCTCGCACTCTCGATCCCGCGACGGCTACGATTGCTCCATCGTCTACGCGATGCTCTCCGATCCATCAATCCATTGTTTATAAAGATCCCGTAGCTCCGTTCTCTCGATCCGATGCCTGGATCGAAGCCCGTCCATCTGCTCTGATCTTCGATCCATGATTCTAATGCTCTACCGTTTGCCACGTCAGCACCTATCATATCGCGAGGAGCTCACGCTCGCACTCTTGTACTTGCACTCGGTCCTCACCGAGGCCATCAGCTGTACTTCCGCAAATTACGCCAGAACTTAAGGTGGTCGTTTGCAGTATCCTGTCAGATCAATAGAAGGTTGCGACAGGCCCTCATACCGGGTTAGACTCCCAGACGACGGTAACTGGCCCCGCCATCGATAGAGCAAAGTCCAATAGAGTAGAGTCTGGTAGAGTATGCAGAGCGGTGGAGGAAAGAGTGGCGACCTCTCCCTCAGCCCTCTTGCCTTTTCATCCCAAGTGCCCATGCCGAGCACAAAGTAGGACACTTCTGAGATAGTGACATAATCTATGTCACTTTCCTCCTTTTGCCCATATCTCCGGATCGAGCCATGCAAATTGGTTGAAATTTGGACAGTGGACGGCTGACGAGGAGATCTATCCATTGGTCCCACGTGATCAAGAATCGACCTTGGAATGATGAAGATCCTGATTTTCCAACAATACCGTACCATACCATACCATACCATACCATACAAAACCATACCATACCGTACCATACCATACTATATCATACCATAGCATACCGTTTCTTTGTTGGGAAAGGAGCCATCTGGCTGAGTTTCAGGTCCACAGGAGCAAGTTCCAGGAAAGTACCAGATGCCTGCTCCGATCGCCAATCCGACTTCACCATTGGAAAGATCAGGTGACAAAATGTCTATGGTCCTAGTTTGAGGCCGATCCAACGGTCGGATTGGGAGATATGAATTTTCAAAATTTCGGGGGTCATGGACCGTCGATATCTGGGTGGGCATGGGTGATGGCTCCATGCCTTAGCCTGAGAAAAGAAAAAGGCAAGAGGTCCAGGGTCAAGACCTGATGGGAGAAATATCCAAAAAGCTCCTTGGTCTTAGGATTGCCTTGTCAGAGTGTGCTGACTAGGATAAAGGTACCTCTCCTTACTTTTTAGGTGAGGTGAGATCCTTCTGTGCTAGCCATGGACACATGGCGATTCTCCATGGGTTTGTGGGTTATGTGACCACTATGAGTGTGCCATGAGAGCATTCTCTAGCTCTCTAGGTTGTGTGTGAGTGGTCAGCCTGATTGCTAGGCTGATTTCCTCCCTTGTGTGAGATTATGGACTCTAGTGTGTGAGCCTTAGCCTCCATGGCTAAGTGGTGTGGCTTGTGAGAGGGCTGACTTACCCAAGCTCTAGCTCTATATGTACTCCATCATTTTGAGTAATTGAACAACCATTCTTCAGCACAAGTGATGCCCTTCCAATCACACATGCTCGCTGCTCCAAGGCTCCATCTCTCCTCAAGTTCCAACATTTGGTATCA
>SZWC01001896.1:183353-199452 GCA_023375785.1 Penium margaritaceum
CCATACCATACCATATCATACCATACCATACCATACCATACCATACCATACAATACCATACCATACCATACCATTCCTTTACCGTACCATACCATACCATACCATGCCATACTACGCCATACCATACCATACCATACCATATCCTAGCATACCATACGATACCATACCATATAGTACCATTCCAGACCATACCATACCATACCATAGCATAGCATACCATAGCATACCATAGCATAAATGGCATACCATAGCATACCATAGCATACCATACCATACCATACCCTACCATACTATACCATACCATATCATACCATACCATACCATACCATACCATACAATACCTTACCATACCATACCATACCATACCATATCATACCAAACTATACCATACTATACAATACCATACCATACCATACCATACCATAGCATACCATAGCATACCATACCATACCATACCATACCAAACAATATCATACCATACCATACCAAACCATACCATATCCTACCATACCACACCATATCATGCCATACCATACCCTGCCATACAATACCATACCATACTATACCATACCATTCCTTTACTATACAATACTATACCATACCATCCCATACCATGCCATACCATACCATACCATACCATATCCTACCATACCATACCATACCATACCATACCATACCATACTACACCATGCCATACGATAGCATAGCATACCATACCATACCATACCTTACCATACCATACCATACCATACCATACCATACCATACCATATCATATTATTCCATACAAAATCATATCATACCATACCATACCATACCATACCATATCCTACCATACCATACAATACCATACCAGCCATACCATACCATACTATACCATAACATACCATACCAAACCATAACATTCAATACCATACCATACCATAGCATACCATACCATACCATACCATACTATACCATACCATACAATACCATACCATACCATACCAAACCATACCATACCATACCATACCATAGCATAACATACTATACCAAACCATATCATAGGATACCATACCATACCATACTATACCATATTATACCATACCATACCATACCATACCATATCATACCAAACCATACCATACCATACCATACCATACCATACCATACCATACCATATCCTACCATACCACACAATATCATACCATGCCATACCATACCATACCATACCATACCATACTATACCATACCAAACCATACCATACCATACCAAACAATACAATACCATACCATACCATACCATACCATACCATACCATATCAAACCATATCATACCATACCATACCATACCATACCATACCACACCTTACCATACCATACCATACCATACCATACCATATCATACCAAACCATACCATACCATACCACACCATATCATACCATACCATACTATACATAACCATACCAAACCATACCATACCATACCATACCATACCATATCATACCAAACCATACCATACCATACCACACCATATCATACCATACCATACTATACATAACCATACCAAACCATACTATATCATACCATTCCATTCCATACAATACCATACCATTCTATACCATACCATACTATACCATGCTATACCATGCATACTTTACCATACCAGACCACACCATACCAAACCACACCATACCATACCATACAATACCATACCATTCTATACCATACCATACTATACCATGCTATACCATGCATACTTTACCATACCAGACCACACCATACCAAACCACACCATACCATACCATACCATGCAATACCATACCGTACCGTACCATACCATAGCATATTATACCATACCATACGATACCATACCATACCATACGATACCATACCAAACCATATCATACCATATTACACCATACCATATTGTACAATATCATATAATACCATACCATACCATACCATACCATATCTTATCACTCATAGCATAGCATACCATACCGTACCACACCATACATACCATACCCTACCATACCATACCATACCATACCATACCATACCATACCTTACCATAATATACCATACCGCACCACATCATACCATACCATACCATATCGTAGCATACCATCGCATACCATATCGTACTTAAGAAAACCAAACCATATCATACGATATCATAACATACCATACCATTCTGTTTTGTACTTTTCCATTTTAAACCATGCCACCAATACCATGCCATACCATAGTGTACCATATCATAGTATAGCATACCATACCATACCATACCATAACATACCATACCATACCATACCATACCATACTATACCGGACCATACCATACCATACCAAACCATACCATACCATACCAAACCATACCATACCATAATGTACCATACCATACCAAACCATACCATACCATTCCATATAATACCATTCCATACCATACCAAACCTTGCCAAACCATACCATACCATACCAAACCATACCATACCATAACATACCAAACCATACCATGCCATACCTTGTCAAACCATATAATGCTATTCCATACCATATCATACCATACCATGCCATACAATACCATACCATACCATACCATATCATACCCTACCCTACCATATTATACTATACCATACCATACCATACCATACCATACCAACCCTTACCATACCATACCATGCCATACCATACCATACCATACCATATCCTACCATACCACACCATACCATACCATGCCATACCATACCATACTATACCATACCATACCATACCATACCATACCATATCATACCATACCATACCATACCATGCTATACCATACCATACCATACCATAACATACCATACTATATCATACCATACCATACCATACCATATCGTTTCATACCATACAAAACCATACCATACCATACCATACCATACCATACCATACCATACAATACCATACCATACCATACCATAGCATACCATACAATACCATACCATACTGTATCATACCATACTATACCATACCATACCATACCATACCATACCATACTATACCATACCATACCTTATCATTCCATACTACACCATACCATACCATAGTGTATCCTATCATACCATAGCATACCATACCATACCATACCATATCATACCATACCATACCATACCATGCCATACCATACCATATAATACCATATAATACCATACGATACCATACCATACCATACCATATCATACCATACCATACCATGCCCTACCATGCCATACCATACCATATCATACCATACCATACCATACCATACCATACAACACCATACCATACCATACCATACCATACCATACCATACCATACCATACCATACAATACCATACCATACCGTATCGTACCGTACCATATCGTACCATACCATACCATATCATACCATACCATACCATACCATACCAGACAACACCATACCATACCATACCATACCATACCATACCATACCATACCATACCATACAATACCATACCATACCGTATCGTACCGTACCATATCGTACCATACCATACCATATCATACCATACCATACGATACCATACCATACCATACCATATTATACCATACAATACCGTGCCATTCCATACCATACCATACCATACCATATCATACCATACCATACCTTATCATACCATACCATACCATACCATACTATACCATACCATACCATACCATACCGTACCATACCATGCCAAACCATACCATGCAATACCATATACGATACCATACCATACCATACCATTCTATATGGTACTATACTGTACCATACCATACCATACTATACCATACCATACCATACAATACCATGCCATACCATAGCATAGAAGAGCATAGCATACCATACCATACCATACAACACCATACCATACCATATCACACCATACCATACTATACCAAATCATACCATACCCAACCAACCCATACGCGGTAGCTCACTTCATCTCGGGTTTTGGCCACTCATGCACTTGATCCTACAGTCCGCGGCTATGACATCAGAGGCAACACAAGTAAGAGACGCGGAATGCGAAGAGTAAAGATGGGAGAGGTAAATCTCTTCGATAGTCAGGAACCAAGTACATGATCTGGCCGAGTATCCTGTCGAGAGCAATCAAGACTGAAGGCCGTCGTCGTGCTACTACTTGCCTAGGCCTTATCTAGTTAGGAATCAGCATGGCTTGTCTACACGCTGACGGTCTCAGCCTTTTCATGTCATCCTCTTCCCTCCTCGGACTTTACACGGTGCGGCTACATACCACGGGTCTCATCTTTACTCACTAAGGGAATATCATCCCTACTCTTCCTAAGTCTTTGCTCCATCCGCAACTTGTACACGCTTTCTCTGTATCCTTCCTTGTATCTTCCTCTTCCGTAGTGTATCCTCAGGTATTTTCTTCGTGCTTGATACACTGACTTGCATGGTGATTGGTTGTTGCTCCCTTGATTGCCTTGTCTTCCTACTGCTCTGCTTGTCTTTGCTTGATTTACTCCGTGATTGCTTCTCCTTCTACAGTTCGTCCCTTGTTCCTTTCCCACCGCAAATCTCCTCGCTGCTTCTTTCCTTCTTTTTACAACATCTCTCACAAGTGCTTAAGATGGTAGAGGGACGTCCGCCGCAGATGACAATGGCAACCTGTGACAGCCTTCCCTCTTATGTCTCCTGACATTGCAATTAGACTCTGCGCTACCCCATACTTGACCGCGCATACCGCGGGAGCCAACGTTCCTTACGCGGTTTCCATCGTGCCCCGATTACTTTCTGCGGATTGACCTCCTCGCAGATTTAAGGTAGGAGTTTGCCTGACACTAATGCCCCATGCCCCTCTTTCTTGCAAGACTGTGCCCCTGAGTCTTAGCAAACCAGGCACTTGAACTATGTGTGGGGCCTGGGGCGGTTCTGCTCCTGCTAAGGTCTGCAGTATTTCTCCACATCTCCTCCTGTCTGCTGAAACGTGCTCGCGCATTTATCATGGACAAAGAGTCTACATTCCTAAAACGTGCCTTTATTGTCGGCACACCAACCACTTTCTTGCATGAGGAGGAGTGTGGTGCTCGCTCGTATTTCTTGCAGCTCAGGTAACTGTAAATTTTCTTGCCCTCCTTACTCCGTCCCACTTCCTCGGTGCACAAGTCATGGATGAGATGTCCGCAGTGCTCGTAGCGGAAAACTGTCCCTTTGAGTAGGCCCATGTAGATATCTCGCTATAGAACGTTGGTTGGGGGATTTCCACTTACTCCTCCGCACCTTCTTATGACAGCTGATACTGTTGGATCTGGAGGAGAGAGGGAGCCTTGGAGCAGCGAACATGTGTGATTGGAAGGGCATCACTTGTGCTGAAGAATGGTTGTTCAATCACTCAAAATGATGGAGTACATATAGAGCTAGAGCTTGGGCAAGTCAGTCCTCTCACAAGCCACACCACTTAGCCATGGAAGCTAAGCCTCACACACTAGAATCCATAATCTCACACAAGGGAGGAAATCAGCCTAGCAATCAGGCTGACCACTCACACACAACCTAGAGAGCTAGAGANTCCTAGTGGTCACATAACCCACAAACCCATGGAGAATCGCCATGTGTCCATGGCTAGCACACAAGGATCTCACCTCACCTAAAAAGTAAGGAGAGGTACCTTTATCCTAGTCAGCACACTCTGACAAGGCAATCCTAAGACCAAGGACCCTTTTGGATATTTCTCCCATCAGGTCTTGACCCTGGACCTCTTGCCTTTTTCTTTTCTCGGGCTAAGGCAAGGAGCCATCACCCATGCCCACCCAGACATCGATGGTCCATGACCCCCGAAACTTTGAAAATTGATATCTCCCAATCCGACCGTTGCATCGGCCTGAAACTTGGACCGTAGATAATTTGCCACCTGATCTTTGCAATGTAGAAGATGGATTGACGATCGGAGCAGGCATCTGGAAGTTTCCTGGAACTTGCTCATGTGGACCTGAAATTGAGCCGGATGGCTCCTTTCCCAACAATCTCCCACTTTGCCGTAGTCAGAGTGGGCTGAGTCCACATGCCTTCATGCAGAACTGCTGCTTCTCACGGGTCACTGGCTTGGTGCAAAAATCAGCGACCTGCTTACTGGTTGGAGTAAACTCCAGCTTGATAGCACCCTCCTGTACCATGTGCCTGATGAAGTGATAGGCGATGTCAATGTGCTTGGTGCGAGCATGGTGCTCGGGATTCTTGGCGAGTGCAATAGCGCTCTGGTTGTCGACGCGCATAGGAACAGGAACTGCTGCACTTGCACTCATCTCCGCCATGAGACGCTGAAGCCAAACTGCTTGCTTGGCTCCAAAGCTGAGAGAGACATACTCAGCTTCTGTGCTTGAGGTGGCCACNAGATGGATTTGCGAGTCTCAGGGTTTGAAGCCCAATCTGCGTCTGTGTAGCCGATGATGTTGTTGTCGTTGCCGTTGTAGGTGATGCCGATGTTGGCGGTTCCAGCAAGGTAGCGGAAGATCCGCTTCACTGCCTTCTGGTGCTCAGGGCCGGGGCTAGCCATGTGCTGGCTCACAGCGCTCACAGCCTGTACGAGGTCCGGCCTGGTTGCCACCATCAGGTACATGAGACTGCCGACGGCGCTCTGGTACTTCTGCCGCTCAGCTGCATCTGCTTCTCCACTGAAGCTCACGAGGTACTGCCGCGTCTCTAGCGGCGTGCCGATGGGTTTGGCCTCTGCCATGTCGAACCACTGTAGGACGTCCTTGATGTAGCGACTCTGCTGCAGCGAGAGAGAGCGTGATTTGCGGTCACGCGTGATCTGGATACCGAGGAAGTATGACGCCTCCCCAAGATCAGACATCTGGAAGCGCTCCTGCATGGCCTCCTTGAACTCCTGTAGTGCAGACATGCTGTTGGAAAGGAGGAGCATGTCATCCACATAGACAATGATGATGAGGATCTCATGCTGATGCTGCCAGCGATACACGCTGTAGTCATACTCGCTGTGCTCAAACCCCATGCACTACAGCGCCGCATCCAACTTCTGGTTCCAAGCACGCGACGCTTGCTTGAGGCCGTACAGCGACTTCTGCAGCTTGCAGACCAGGTGCTCCTGGCCATCCATGACGAACCCCTCCGGCTGCTCCATGTAGATCTCCTCCTCCAAGTCACCATTCAAGAATGCCGTCTTCACATCCATGTGGTGAACCTCAAAGTCCTCAGCTGCTGCATAAGAGAGGAGCGTACGCATAGAGGCAAACTTTGCAACAGGGGCAAAGGTTTCTATGTAGTCAATGCCCTCCTGCTGCGAGTAGCCCTTGGCGACCAGCCTTGCCTTGTACATTTCCAGATTGCCTTCTGCTTCCCGCTTCTTCTTGAACACCCACTTGCACTTGATCACCTTGCGTCCAGGTGGACGCTCAGTCAGCTTCCACGTGCCATTGTCCAGCTACGACTGAATCTCTTGCTACACGGCTTGCGCCCAATCTGCTGCATCTGGTGCAGCCATGGCCTCCTTGTATGACGTTGGCTCATCTGAATCTGCTGCAACTGCGACGTTCATCTGTTCTGGTTTCTGCAGCATCCAGAGATGGCCGCGCTCACCAGGCTTGTAACGCACCCTGAGAGGGTACCTGCGACCTGGTGCTGGAGCGTTAGCGGGCGGCTGGCGCGGTGCTGCTGGCACAACTGCTGCTGTGGTGGTGCTGCATCTCCCTCCTCTGCTTCTGTCGATGAGGCTGCTGTATCTGCTGCATCAGACATGGGAGAGTACAGTGATTCTCCCACTGTCACAGTAGAGGAAGGATCGGGAGAGACTGGGTCAGGAAGGATTTCTGCTCCCACTGCCTCGTCAGCTGCTGGTTCTGCTGCCTCTTCACAGACAATGTTGGTGCCGATGACATTGCTCTCGTTGAGGACGACATCCCTGGAGATAATGACGTTGCCTGTATCCCTCTCATAGAGGCGATAGGCCTTGCTTGCCACGTCGTAGCCAATCATCAGCATCTGCGCACTCTTTGCGTCCCATTTTTGCCGCTTCTCGTTGGGCACGTGCATGTGCGCCAGGCTGCCAAATGCTCGGAGATGACCCACGCTTGGCTTCTTGCCGAACCACGCCTCGTACGGTGTCTTCTGCTCCAGCGCCTTGGTGGGACTGCGATTCTTGATGTAGACCGCAGTGCTCACGGCTTCGGCCTAGAAGTCGTAGGTGAGCCGCGCCGCGTGCAGCATGGAGCGTGCCGACTCAACGATGGTGCGGTTGGCGCGTTCTGCTACACCATTCTGCTGCGGCGAGTACGGCGCGGTACGCTGCACCTTGATGCCAGCTGCTGCGAGGTAGTCCTGGAACTCCTTGCTTAGGTACTCTCCACCACGATCGCTGCGCAGCGCCTTGATCTTCTTGCCAGTCTGGTTCTCCACCATGGCCTTGAACTCCTTGAACCTGTCAAAGCACTGGTCCTTGGAAGGAAGGAAGTACACAGCAGTGTAACGGCTGAAATCATCAATGAAGGTCAGAAAATACCTAGAGACTCCAAAGCTCTGGGTCTGCATCGGCCCACACAAGTCTGTGTGGACCAGCTCCAGTGCCTCCTTTGCACGCTCTCCTGCTCCAGAGAACGCCTCCCGGTGCTGCTTCCCCTCCAAACAGCCGATGCACAACTGCTGCTCAAAGTTAGAGATGGTAGGCAGGTCACGCACCATCTGCTTTGCTTGAAGCTGCTGCAAGACTCTGCTCACGCGGGATCTTGGTCGCCCCCAGCAGGCGGTACATGTCGCCCTCCTTCACCGACCTGGCCAACTCCTCTCCTGTATCCTTGTTGAGGATGTAGCCATAGTCATCATCAAAGACCACGCGCAGTCCTGTCTTTGTTAGAGAGGAGACTGAGAGGAGGTTGAATGCAGCATTAGGTACATACAGCACGCCATGGAATACTCCCAGTTCAATGCCACGTGGGGTCTCCAACCACATCTCCACAATCCCAATCCCCTTAGCATACACCACACGATCATCACCCATTGCAATAGGACGGGGAGGGATGGACAGCAGCTGTGTGAACCACTCCTTGTGGTGCGTCAGGCTCTTGGTACACCCTGAGTCCTTGTACCATGCGAGATCCGCCTTCTCCATCTGCGACATGTCAGACTTCGCCATGAAGAGACGGTCGCGCACCTCCTTCGCCACGTTCATGTTGCCAAAGTGGCGTACTCCTGCCTGGTTCTGCTGCTGCTGCTGTTGCTGACGCTGCTGTGACTGCTGCTGTTGCTGCTGTGGAGACTGCTGCTTTTGCTGCTCCTACTACTGCTGCTCCTTCTGGTCCCTCTTGAGTTTGAAACACTCCTTCTTGTAGTGTCCCTCTTTCTGGCAGTAGTGGCATTTGCCTTTCTTCTTGCCTCTTTGCTGCCCAGACTGCTGCTGCTGGTTGCGTGAGCTTGTGGCTACAAAAGCTGCTTCACTGCTGCCGCCGCCATTGCGCTTTGCTGCATTGCGACGCAATTCCACCTGCACCAGGTGTGTGCAGATGAAATCGAGGTCGAGAGTTGGCNTCATCTTTTCCTCCAAAAGCATGAGGAATGCAAGATCCTTGCTCTCATACTTCTTGCACAACGTGTCCCACCCCTCCTTTGCAGTAGCCTTGTCACTCACGTACTGAAGATGCGGGTTGGAGATGGTGTTGACAAGCAACCTGTAAGCCTGCCTGTCCTTCTTCTTCCACTCCTCATACGCTGCCGCTGCAGTTGTAGATGAACTTGCATCTGCTGCACCTTTCTGCGGCGTCTTCCCCGCCACCACCTGCGCTGCGGTGATGCCTTTTGCCTGTGGAGGCGGAGCGCGCTCGTNGCCGCTCACCACCTCCCACAAGCCCCTCTCCTCCAAAAGGAGGCGGGTACGGATCTTCCAAAACGTGAAGTTGGCGCGTCTTTCCAGCCTCTCCAAGGGCTGGGCTGCTGTTACCACGCCTGCTGCTGCCATTTTGAGCTTGGGTGATGCTCAACGCTGCCCTTGGGTGGCGGCGCTACCCCTGCTTTTGCTGCTGCTTCTGCCAGAAATCTGTCTGACAGAAAATGGACTGTAGATGCCAGCAGACTGAGAATTTGGAAAAACAGAGCCCACCACTGGAAAGTTCAGCTCAAAACCTTTCAGATCGACCCATAAAACAGGGTCATCAACAGGATATTTTGAAAGATATGCCCTCTTGAAAATAGGATATGCTTCTGCTCCTACTCCAACTCAGACCAGCCAGCTTGTAAACGGCGTTTCTCTCAAACGAATCAATGGAATGCAAATATTTTTGCATCAATGGAAAGCTTAGAAAAAAAACTACAATTCGCATGTGCCACTTTTTAAATTTGACAAAGAAATGAGAGAGTTATGGTCATCACAAGGCGACAGTCTTACTCATAGAGAAGAGTGTAGCCTTGGCCGACCTCGTTTTGAGCAAAACACTCAATCCAACCGATCGATCTTCGCAATCTTGGGCTTGTTGGAAAGCTTGTCTTGCGAACTTGAAGATCCAGTGGTTGATCGTCAAATTTGGTCAAGGTTTGACCCTAACCCGTCACTCTCAAAGTGACGGCCTGTGCTGGCTGAATCTGGCAGAATCTGGCTCTGATACCAAATGTTGGATCTGGAGGAGAGAGGGAGCCTTGGAGCAGCGAGCATGTGTGATTGGAAGGGCATCACTTGTGCTGAAGAATGGTTGTTGAATCACTCAAAATGATGGAGTACATATAGAGCTAGAGCTTGGGCAAGTCAGCCCTCTCACANAATCCATAATCTCACACAAGGGAGGAAATCAGCCTAGCAATCAGGCTGACCACTCACACACGACCTAGAGAGCTAGAGAATGCTCTCATGGCACACTCCTAGTGGTCAGATAACCCACAAACCCATGGAGAATCGCCATGTGTCCATGGCTAGCACACAAGGAACTCACCTCACCTAAAAAGTAAGGAGAGGTACCTTTATCCTAGTCAGCACACTCTGACAAGGCAATCCTAAGACCAAGGACCCTTTTGGATATTTCTCCCATCAGGTCTTGACCCTGGACCTCTTGCCTTTTTCTTTTCTCAGGCTAAGGCAAGGAGCCATCACCCATGCCCACCCAGACATCGACGGTCCATGACCCCCGAAACTTCGAAAATTGATATCTCCCAATCCGACCGTTGGATCGGTCTGAAACTTGGACCGTAGATAATTTTCCACCTCATCTTTGCAATGGTGAAGATGGATTGACGATCGGAGCAGGCATCTAGATTTCCTGGAACTTGCTCCTGTGGACCTGAAATTGAGCCGGATGGCTCCTTTCCCAACAGATACAGGTCCAAATGTCCTCCTTTCCTCGTTCCCTGCACCGTAAGAAGCACATGGCCTGCACAATTTGCAAGTCTTGCCGAACTCGTCGGGGTCCTCACATCCTCCGTAGTATTGTACAAGGGTTTCATCGTCATAGGCCAGCAAGGCTCCGCCCTCCGTGATTGCTATGGCCACGTACTTGTGGCAGTGTCCCGCCCAGGACGAGCTGCCTCTTACCAGACAAGCCTTGTGGATCAGCTTTTTCCATTAGGTGCAGTGTCTGCCCTCGCTCACGACCTTGACATAGGTATGGCATTTCTCAGTGGGCGCCGCGGGTTGATCCTCTTCCTCCTCGCCTTCCGAGTCCATCTACTCCCCTTCCTCGATCACCCACGGCGGCTTCCGTACTTTGTGCTGCTGATCGATCTCTCGGCTGCATCTCCCGCACGCTTCTGGTCCGCTCCGCTTTCTTTCATGGTTCCGTGGCTTTGCAAGGCATTTCTAACATGTCTTGCTATAGCAAATGTTGTAGTCTCGTAACGTCATGCCACAGCTGTGCCCACATTGGGTACATGTTTTACTCTCCTCTCTCCTCGCCTATTCTGCAATTGCCATCCGTCCCTCCTTCTGCCATCGCTTCATGGTGACCACGGATGCTGTGTTGGGATCCTGTCGCGTTCCTGCCTGCTCCCTCTCCTCCTCTTCTTTCTCCTCTTCCTCTTCTTCTGAGTCCCATTGTCCGCGAGCCTTTCTCCCTCCTGAGTTTGGGTCTCCATCATCCCTTTGGTCGTTCACTCCGCTCCTTCCTCTTTGGCCTCATGCAGGCACTTGAGGCAAGTGCGATTTAGCCTGATGCACCTCTTTGACAGCCCTTGAGGTGCTGGTTGGCTGTAGACGCGGCATACAACTTTCAATATTGGTTTCATTGGCAAGATTTCCCCACACCATACACAAGGGCCTGTGTATGAGGCCGACTAATAGGGACTCATGGGCACACCCCATCGCGGAATGGTGGTAGATGCCTTAGGGATTTTTTCCCCGCTGTCCCTCTGCGACTATGATGGCTGCCCCCGGCAGTTCCTGCTGCACTTGCTCCTGGCCCTTGCGTCCTTCTACCTTCCGTTGCTGTTCTGTTTGGACTGCTCTTGCGCATACCTCTTACACGTCGGAACCCTCCTGCTCCTCCTACTGAGGCTCCTGGCTCCATTACTACTCCCGCTCTGACACCTGGTCCTCACATTGGTCCAATACCTCTTCTATCCTCCATCCTCTCGACCCTTTATGTTCTTGGAGCAGGGGAAGCGCTCTTCTTGTGCCACGATTGTACATCTACCATGCAAGTGGTAGGAGCACAAATTCAGTGGTAGGGTAGCTGCTGTCGCTAAATCTATTCGGCCCCTCTAGTCATACGTGTCTATCATCCACAGTTGCCACGCTGTACACGTCACATGCTCCACTGCCTTGCATCCCGCGCTTGGGAAAGGCCGGAGGTAAACAGGGTTCCTCTCCTTGATGGGCCCGTAGTTGAGCAGTCGGCTGTCAGCGTCACATCCGTGCCAGGCAGAGACCGATCCCCACAACCTTGCTTCCGTACGCATTATGTCCGTCCTCTTACAGCGCTCCCACAACCATTCTCGTACTTCCTTGTCTTTGGCAGCCTCCCGCTCCTCCTCCAAGTGTCCATCAAGTGTTTCCTCTGGGTCAAGGGACAACCGTAGCCGCTTTTGTGGCATGCCAAGTAATGCGTGCAGAGGTTGTTCGAAGAGGAGAATGGGTGGGGAGAACAAAATCGCGCGACTGGATTTTGTGTTGATAAAGTGTGCTGTTTTTTTTTCAGGTCTTCCCCTTAGTCGTTTCTCTCCACCGTTGCCACCACCCACTCCTGAATGTCGTGTAGCCTTTCCAATTGACCCTGATACTCCGGGCGGTACCGCCCGGAGTGGACATGCTGCGTGCCCCATTCCGCGAGTTCTTCACCGAATGCCCCTGCAAACTCCGTGCTGTTGTTGCTGTGGACCACACGGCAATCTCCATGTTTTTAGAAGATTTCCTCTTGTATGAAGCGCACAGCCTGTGTAGAGGACTTGCTAGGCACCGAGTGGACCGAGATGAACTTAGTGAAATGGTCCATCGTAGCAATCTAGTACCTGTCCCCTTTAGTGCGGCGAGGCCGGGATCCATGGAAGTCGATGACGATCCGCTCCAGGGGTTCACCGATGGGGTAGTGTAGGAAGAGCGGCATGTCCCGCGGCATGATTATTCGATACCGTTCACATAGGGCATATTGTTCTTCTACTTTCTTGATGAGTACCAAGAGGTTTGGCAGATGCAGGATAGGAGACAGGCGCTCCTTGAGTGTTTGTACGCCGTAGTGGTGGTGACGGTGATAGGCCTCGACCACTGCCCTCTGCAAGGCCGGCGGAGGCACCCACAAGACCCACAGAGTAGTCTGCCAGAGACGACCGTCCTCCCATGCATCCTATTCACAAAGGTGGGCCAAATCATCCTTCTTTTGCTTGTCGAATTCCACCCCAAAGTTAGTCCTAAGGGTCGCATACACCTTCTGTGCCTCCTCCTTCTCCTGTTCCTTGGTAGTGGCACGGAGTAGGATGTGGGTTGTCTTCCAAATCCACCACTCCTCTGTCTCCATTGGCCTTTCGGCCTTCCACGCCTTCTTCGCAACAGCTTCTCCCGGCTTTCTTTTTCTCTCTCGTTCCATTGCGGATAGTCCATTTGCTCACTTTGCATCCTACTCCGCCTTCATTGAGTTCAGTCGCCGCAGGTTTTCCTCTTCATAAGCGTGACGTTCCCTATCCCAGATGTCCAAAGGAGGGAAAAGGCGTAGGATCCCCAACGCGCGGAGCTCCCCTTCGTTCCACTGGTCCCGCAGCCATAACTCAGGTGGTGCTCCATGTCGCCGACCCCGTGCACCACGGGCATTAGTTGCCTTTGTCTCTGGTCTTTGCCCTATCGCAGCCTCACAGAGTTGTAGTAGGCCCTGTCGTTTAGCGATGGATTGTTCCTCGTCGTGCTCTTGAGGCGACTCACTGAGTTCTGAGACCACCACCCCTCCTTTCCCCTTCTTAGCTATTGCAGTTGCAGTGCCCTCCCTTGGCCCCTTGCCATGCGAAGTCGTGGTGCCGGCGCCCCCGAGGATAGGCCGTAACTCCGTTGGGATCAATTGAGCGTGCATCGGGACACTATAGAATATCGCCACAAGCAGCTCGATTGCCTCAGCGGCATCTCGCTGCGCTTGTGCAAGCTATGTTGGATCGACAAAAGGAAGGATATCTAGTAGTGGATGGCGCTGCTTGCTTCGTTTGCCAAGAGATTCACCAACAGTGCCATCCTCAATGGCTCGTTTTTCCTGGCTTCGTTTGTGGGATGTCGGCGTGGTCTTCGTGGGCAGGGCCTCTCTTCCCGCGACTTATTCCTTATGCAAAGTACCCACATAACTAACCGAGGCCACGTGGAATGGGATTCCTGCCTGCCTGCCAGCAACCACTGATGCCGCGACCTTCGTGGCCGCAGCCTAGAGCTTGATTTGTCTGTCTAGTACGGTAGCCGATAGAGCCGGTGGTGGTGCGTCCCTCCGCGCCTCTTTCCTGGCCACAGCCGCTCTCACCTGTGCTCACACGCCCTTCATGCGCCGTCCGCTTTCTTCCTGTACTGTTGCCCGCTCACCTGTCCTCACACGTCCTTTGTCCACCGTCTGTTTTCTTCCTGTGCTCCTGCCTCTTTCTCCGCAGCTTGCTCAGCTGCTATTATCTTTGCTTGTACAGCTACTCCCTCAGCCTCCATCTTCTCCCTCGTATTCTTTGCTGCCTATGCAGCAGCTCGTTTCACTGCCTCCTTTTCCTTTGCCGCATCTGCTACTTCTACTACTGTCTACTCATCCGCCCCTCTCGTTTCCACTACCACTACTACTTCGAGTTCCGCGGCCACTTCTTCCGCAACTACTTGTACCTTCTGCCTCTGTTCCTCCGCCATCTAGTGCCACAGCGTTTACAGTTTCTCCCATATTTGTGTGAGCTTGAGAGAGTCTAGTAGGTACTCCTCTGCCCCTTCTGTCTTAGTGAGGATGCGGTGCTTCTCCTCTCGGCACACGTCCACAGCTACCTGAGCCCAGTGGCGTACCGCCTCCTCCATCCATACGGTGTCCGCTTCTTGAAGTGCCTTCCATAGACCTTCTGCCACCGCAGCCACGATCCTCTGGCGCAAGGCGCCGTCCAAGGTCAGGCACCAGTACTTGTCGATGGCAGCGTACCAGCCCTCATACTGTTACTTTTCCGCATAGATGTTTGCGAGCTCCTTGGACGTATATTTGACTCCCCATCTGATGGTTACAAGTTGGATCAAATATCCCCACCTCCATAACCTCGTCGCAGTCTTCTTGCTTGGTGCCTCCATCGTTCGTACAGGTATTTGGTGAGTGTGATACATGGTGAATGCCTGAGCGCGTTCCTGGAGCACATGTACAAATCGCCATGTAGGATCTGTGGTCTGGTCATGGCGGACGAGGAGCGACCATTCGTGTACGGTCTTCACTACACAGTCTGGTTGCTCTGTATCGAGGGATGTGACCACGCCTGTCATGCCTCAGTCTAGTCGGAGGTAGAGAACATTGCAGAACGTTGAAATGATATGCTCCATAACTGCTGTTTCCTGTAGCTGATCTTGGCATCCGCGCTGGGTAACAGTAATGGCAGTTTTGGCCGCATCCTTTAGGGCCACTTGCCTCGCCTCCTTGTAGAATGAGTTCCACATTGCCGTGCAAACTACCTCCGGGAGTTTTTCCTCTAAATGCATGATAATGCTGTTGACCACGTCCCGCAAAGGGT
>SZWC01001896.1:199704-220230 GCA_023375785.1 Penium margaritaceum
CCATTCGTGTACGGTCTTCACTACACAGTCTGGTTGCTCTGTATCGAGGGATGTGACCACGCCTGTCATGCCTCAGTCTAGTCGGAGGTAGAGAACATTGCAGAACGTTGAAATGATATGCTCCATAACTGCTGTTTCCTGTAGCTGATCTTGGCATCCGCGCTGGGTAACAGTAATGGCAGTTTTGGCCGCATCCTTTAGGGCCACTTGCCTCGCCTCCTTGTAGAATGAGTTCCACATTGCCGTGCAAACTACCTCCGGGAGTTTTTCCTCTAAATGCATGATAATGCTGTTGACCACGTCCCGCAAAGGGTTGGTCCTCGGTTGATCTGCGCTGTCACCAGAGTTTTCTTCGGGGTATGTCCGCGCACCCTCCATGATTTCTCCAGCACTGAGTGTCGGTTGTGATGTCCCATGTGTTAGCTAGTGAGCTAACCACCTCCGGTAGAGAAGCCGCAAAACCGAAAAACTCAAAGGTTTCTACACCTTCTTCATTTGTAGTTATGTGTCGTGCATCCCAAAATTAATCAGGCATACACTTCACCTTCGAGAGTACTAACGCCTCAGCATTACATCTGAAGAAGAGCTCAAGTCATTAATACGCTAGAGAGCATCAAGCAACGGTTGATTAATGAGCATGCAAGACAAGTCTTTTTATAGCTGTCTGTCTAGTCCTAGAACTCAAAAGCACATTCCTTGGAAGTAGCCTGAACCAGCCACGTCACCAATACACTTGCACTATGGGCTTGACACATAAGCATCCTAGTGTCAAGGTGACACACCAACCATGAAGCGTCCAAGAAGCTACTGACTTTCTTTCTTGGAAGCTTCCACAACAAAGACGATATGCATGGAGCTAGGATCAAACTCATAACCTCTCACTTGGCCAAATAAATAAAATTGCCAAGGCAACCACTCACCCACATGGTGCACTCACAGGTTATATCTCACAAGAGACAAAGCATAGGTGAGTCATACTACAACGGATCTAGAGATCATACCTCCACAAGGGGCAGAGCATTCCTGATCTGTCGTACACCACTGGACAAGGGGTAAAAACATTCAACAAATCTCTCCCTTGCACCTTGGGTCATTTTCCATCATCATACTTTATCACTTACGTCGACCATGCCGATAACTTGCCTGCCCGCTTGGTGGACATCCTTGTCAAATAGCTTTGTAATCATATCAGCACGGTGCAAATTGGTGCCGACATACTCCAGCTCCACTGTCTGCTTGTACACCAAGTCCCGACCATAGTGGGAGCGGATCTCGATGTGCTTTATGCGCCTGGACAGAACTGGGTTNAGTTTCTCCCATATTTGTGTGAGCTTGAGAGAGTCTAGTAGGTACTCCTCTGCCCCTTCTGTCTTAGTGAGGATGCGGTGCTTCTCCTCTCGGCACACGTCCACAGCTACCTGAGCCCAGTGGCGTACCGCCTCCTCCATCCATACGGTGTCCGCTTCTTGAAGTGCCTTCCATAGACCTTCTGCCACCGCAGCCACGATCCTCTGGCGCAAGGCGCCGTCCAAGGTCAGGCACCAGTACTTGTCGATGGCAGCGTACCAGCCCTCATACTGTTACTTTTCCGCATAGATGTTTGCGAGCTCCTTGGACGTATATTTGACTCCCCATCTGATGGTTACAAGTTGGATCAAATATCCCCACCTCCATAACCTCGTCGCAGTCTTCTTGCTTGGTGCCTCCATCGTTCGTACAGGCATTTGGTGAGTGTGATACATGGTGAATGCCTGAGCGCGTTCCTGGAGCACATGTACAAATCGCCATGTAGGATCTGTGGTCTGGTCATGGCGGACGAGGAGCGACCATTCGTGTACGGTCTTCACTACACAGTCTGGTTGCTCTGTATCGAGGGATGTGACCACGCCTGTCATGCCTCAGTCTAGCCGGAGGTAGAGAACATTGCAGAACGTTGAAATGATATGCTCCATAACTGCTGTTTCCTGTAGCTGATCTTGGCATCCGCGCTGGGTAACAGTAATGGCAGTTTTGGCCGCATCCTTTAGGGCCACTTGCCTCGCCTCCTTGTAGAATGAGTTCCACATTGCCGTGCAAACTACCTCCGGGAGTTTTTCCTCTAAATGCATGATAATGCTGTTGACCACGTCCCGCAAAGGGTTGGTCCTCGGTTGATCTGCGCTGTCACCAGAGTTTTCTTCGGGGTATGTCCGCGCACCCTCCATGATTTCTCCAGCACTGAGTGTCGGTTGTGATGTCCCATGTGTTAGCTAGTGAGCTAACCACCTCCGGTAGAGAAGCCGCAAAACCGAAAAACTCAAAGGTTTCTACACCTTCTTCATTTGTAGTTATGTGTCGTGCATCCCAAAATTAATCAGGCATACACTTCACCTTCGAGAGTACTAACGCCTCAGCATTACATCTGAAGAAGAGCTCAAGTCATTAATACGCTAGAGAGCATCAAGCAACGGTTGATTAATGAGCATGCAAGACAAGTCTTTTTATAGCTGTCTGTCTAGTCCTAGAACTCAAAAGCACATTCCTTGGAAGTGGCCTGAACCAGCCACGTCACCAATACACTTGCACTATGGGCTTGACACATAAGCATCCTAGTGTCAAGGTGACACACCAACCATGAAGCGTCCAAGAAGCTANGTCATACACTTCACCTTCAAGAGTACTAACGCCTTAGCATTACATCTCAAGAAGAGCTCAAGTCGTCAATACGCAAGAGAGCATCAAGCAAGGGTTTATTGATCAGCATGCAAGACAAGTCCTTTTATAGCTGTCTGTCTAGTCCTAGAACTCAAAAGCACATTCCTTGGAAGTGGCCTGAACCAGCCACGTCACCAATAGACTTGCACAGTGAGCTTGACACATAAGCATCCTAGTGTCAAGGTGACAGACCAACCATGTAGCGTCCAAGAAGCTACGGACTTTCTTTCTTGGAAGCTTCCACAGCAAACACGATATGCATGGGGCCAGGATCGACCTCATGACCTCTCACTTGGCCAAATCAACAAAATGGCCAAGGTAACCACTCACCCACATGGTGTACTCACAGGTCATATCTCACAAGAGACAGAGCATAGTTGAGTCACACTACAACNTCTTTCTTGGAAGCTTCCACAACAAAGACGATATGCATGGAGCTAGGATCAAACTCAGAACCTCTCACTTGGCCAAATAAATAAAATTGCCAAGGCAACCACTCACCCACATGGTGCACTCACAGGTTATATCTCACAAGAGACAAAGCATAGGTGAGTCATACTACAACGGATCTAGAGATCATACCTCCACAAGGGGCAGAGCATTCCTGATCTGTCGTACACCACTGGACAAGGGGTAAAAACATTCAACAAATCTCTCCCTTGCACCTTGGGTCATTTTCCATCATCATACTTTATCACTTACGTCGACCATGCCGATAACTTGCCTGCCCGCTTGGTGGACATCCTTGTCAAATAGCTTTGTAATCATATCAGCACGGTGCAAATTGGTGCCGACATACTCCAGCTCCACTGTCTGCTTGTACACCAAGTCCCGACCATAGTGGGAGCGGATCTCGATGTGCTTTATGCGCCTGGACAGAACTGGGTTCTTGGACATGTCAATTGTGCTCATGTTGTCAATCTTGATGATTGTTGCCGTTGCGTGTGGTACCCTCATCTCAGAAAGCAAGCTTCAAAGCCACAATACCTCTTTACATACCTTAACGAATGCAATATACTCAGCTTCGGCTGTTGACAGAGAGATACACTCCTGCTTGCAAGTCGCCCAACTGACACACCTCTATTTAGCATATACACAAAGCCGGAGGTGGATTTTATTTCGTCGATATTGCCTCTCCAGTCAGTGTTGCTGTAGCATATGAGACAGAGTGACGCGGATCCAGTGATGCCTCCAAACTGGAGTCCCACGTGTTGCGTCCCCTTAAGGTAGAGACCTGAAGCGCGCATGACGCGCTTCACAACCGGCCAATGCAGTGGACCACGATTGGCCAAAAACGGGCTCACCTGCCCAACAGCATGGGCTGTATCTGGCCAGGTAGAGACCATGACATACATCAGACCCCCCACTACAGACTCATATGGGATGCCCAGCATGTCAGTTTCCTCTGTTTTGTTCGATGGGGACATGGAGGTTGAGAGCTTGCACTCTGAGCTCATGGGTGTGCTGGCAGGCTTGTAATCTGCCATGTTATGTCATTTGAGGATGGAGTCAATGTACTTTGTCTGGTTCATGCTAATGGTACCTGCGACTCAGTCACGCTTGATAACAATGTCCTTCATCTTGAACCTGCTACTCAGCTGCCCCTTGAGATCGTCTAGCAGCTGCATTGAAGAAGAGCACAGCAGAATCAGGTCATCGACGTACAAGGCAACCAACATAGTTCGTTTATCGCTCTTATGCACGTACATGCTAGGGTCGTTGTCACAGTGCATGAAGGACTCCTTAGCAATGAATGTATCCATCTCTTGGTACCAAAGTCTTGGCACTTGTAGTCCATAGAGGCCTTTACCAACCTACACACCTTGCCCTCAGGTACATCAACTCCCTCTGGAACCTCCATTAGTACCTCCTTCTCAGGTTTGCCGTAAAGGAAGGCTGTCTTGATATCCATATGGTGGACCTCCATGTTCTTGGTAGTAGCAATGGCAAGTATTGATCAGATGGAGGCAAACGTCACAACGGGAGCAAAGGTCCCATCGTACTTTGCGCCAGGTAAGAAGGTCAGTGTTGGAAAAAGGAGCCATCTGGCTCAGTTTCAGGTCCACAGGAGCAAGTTCCAGGAAAGTACCAGATGCCTACTCGGATTGTCGATCCAATTTCACCATTGGAAAGATCAGGTGGCAAAATGTCTATGGTCCAAGTTTGAGGCCGATCCAACGGTCGGATCGAGACATATGAATTTTCGAAGTTTCAGGGGTCATGGACCGTCGATGTCTGGGTGAGCATGGGTGATGGCTCCATGCCTTAGCCTGAGAAAAGAAAAAAGCAAGAGGTCCAGGGTCAAGACCTGATGGGAGAAATATCCAAAAAGGTCCTTGGTCTTAGGATTGCCTTGTCAGAGTGTACTGACTAGGAGAAAGGTACCTCTCCTTACTTTTTAGATGAGGTGAGATCCTTGTGTGCTAGCCATGGACACATGGCAATTCTCCATGGGTTTGTGGGTTATGTGACCACTAGGAGTGTGCCATGAGAGCATTCTCTAGTTCTCTAGGTCGTGTGTGAGTAGTCAGCCTGATTGCTAGGATGATTTCCTCCCTTGTGTGAGATTATGGACTCTAGTGTGTGAGCCTTAGCCTCCATGGCTAAGTGGTGTGGCTTGTGAGAGGGCTGACGTGCCCAAGCTCTAGCTCTATATGTACTCCATCATTTTGAGTGATTGAACAACCATTCTTCAGCACAAGTGATGCCCTTCCAGTCCCACATGCTCGCTGCTCCAAGGCTCCCTCTCTTCTCCAGATCCAACAGTCAGGGCACTGTGCTTAGACAACGGTGGTGAGTACAAAACATGGAAAGGCTGGTTCAACCAACACGGCATCATCCACCAGAGCACCACGCCTTACATCCGCCAAAGTAGTGGCCTTGCCAAGCGGATGAACCAGACTATCCTCAGCATGACACGAAGCATGCTCTTTGACATCAAAGTCCCACCTCACTTCTGGGCTGAAGCTACAAGAACAGTTTACTACCTTGTGAATCTCACTCCGGGAGCCGCGTTGGAAAGGCGTGGTAAGAAGCAGCAAGAGAAGCAGCTCAGGACGCCACAGGAGGCTTGGTCAGGGAAGAAGCCAGATGCCTCACACTTGAGAGTCTTTGGCTATACTGCCTGGGCAAAGGTCCAAGTAGTGGAAGGAAGTGGTAAGCTGGATTCATCTGCTCGTAAGTGTGTAATGGTCGGATACGACACCGTACACAAGGCGTACAGGCTATGGGACGAAGCAGCTGACAAGCTTATAAGGAGCCAAGATGTCGAGTTTGATGAAAGGACCCTCGGCAAACGAGAGTCGCTAGACCTTATCCATGGTTGCAAATCAGGAAAGTAGGTTGTATTGCTCGAGTCACGTGATCAGGCACCAAAAAAGTGGCATATGGTACTAGTGAAGAATGGTGCTCTAGGGAGAGTGAATGTGCAAGCTGACACAGTGACAAACTCTGACACTGAATCCAAGTCGTCTGAGGCCTCTAAGTCAAATTCTGAGGCCGATGTCTCTTCCTCAAATAGCAAATCACTGGCAGCAAAAGAGCAACAGAAGCCACTAAGCTTTGAAGTACGACCAGGAACAATCCGGTGTTATACGCGCCCGAAGAAACCTCCGTCCAAGTACGATGGTGAGAGTGCAGAATGGAGTGGACTCAGCAGATCATGCTTGGCTCACGGAGAGCCTGTGACCGTAACAAAGGCTATGAACATTCCAGATGCGGCCAAGTGCAAGGAGGCACTTGATAGCAAACTCGCATCCATGGAAGAGAAGAAAACATGGGTTCCTAAATGCACACGTGGCAGGATCAAAGTGGATACTCCAGAAAAAGTTCAAGTAGGATGGTACTATCAACACATACAAGATAAGAGTGGTGGCAAAGGGATTTCCCCAGCGTGCAGGCCCAGAGTACGAGGAGACCTTCGTGCCTATCGTCACCTGTGCCTCCACCAGATCTATATTGGACTTCACTCCTACAAAAGATCTGGACGTCAACCAGATGGATGGCAAGACAGCTTTCCTCTATAGGAAGCTAGACAAAGAAGTACTAATAGAAGTGCCCGAGGAAGTGAAAGCTTTCAATCTACCTGAGGCGACAGTCTAGAAAACGTGTTCTGACACAATGGTTCTTGCCAACCGCTCTTGGTATTGCAACCAAGAGATGATATGACCCTTAGAGCCAAGGTTCTATACTAAGTAGTTCATAGGAATCACTTCCTTGCACTGTGTCCTCTAGCACCTCGTCAGTTTTGCGCGAGGAGCAAACTCCCGGGGCTTAGACCTACCAATGTTTCTTTAGTGTCTACCTCTGGTGGACAAGTCTGTTAGGAGTCTCAGAGGTAAGAACAGTACTCAATGAAAGGTAAACAATAGGTTCTTATAGTACTAAGGCCAGCATCTAGCCTAGGCGTACAGTGGCTCCTTCGATGAGCTACTTTGGAGGCAATCTGGATTGCGTCATCCCCCTTGCCTACATGGCGCTCCCTCTGACCGACAAGTGGTGCCAGCCACTAGGAATGACCTTGGACTGTTCTAAGATGTATCTTAGAACCTTCCTGTTCCCCTTTTCGTCACAAAGATAATTAGTCACTGGACTTGGATTTGACCCAGTGGGTTCTCGCTCCTGCTGGGAAAGGAGCAATCCGACTCAATTTCAAGTCCAGAGATACAAGTTCTGGAAAAATACTAGATGCCTGCTCCGATCGTGCATCGTACAAGTGACAAAATATCTATGCTGCAAGTTTAAGGCCGATCCAACAGTCAGATTGGGAGATGTGAACTTTCAAAGTTTTTGGGGTCATCGACCGCCGATATCCTGGTGACCATGGTTCATGGCTCCATGCCTTAGCGTAAGAAATGAAAAAGGTAAGAGATCCAGGGTCAAGTCCTGAAGGAGGCCATGGCGTCACCAGATGCAGCAGATTCGGCACAAGTTGTGTAGCAGGAGATATAGTCAGAGCTCAACAACAGTACGTGGGAGCTGACTGAGCCTCCACTTGGACGTAAGGTTATCACGTGCAAGTGGGTGTTCAAGAAAGAGAAGGGAGCAGATGGCAACCTTGAAAAGTAGAAGGTGAGGCAGGTTGCCAAGAGCTACTTGTAGCAGGAAGGCATCGATTACACAAAAACCATCACCCTTGTTGCCAAGTTTGCCTCTGTACGTACGCTCCTTTCTTGTGCAGTAGTAGAGGACTTTGAGATCAACCACATGGACCACAAGACGGCGTTCCTCAATGCTGACGTGGAGGAGGAGATTTACATGGAGCAGCCGGAGGGGTTTTTTATGGATGGCCAGGAGTACCTGGTTTGCAAGCAGTAGAAGTCGCTGTACGGCCTGAAGCAAGCGTCGCGTACTTGGCACCAAAAAATAAATGTGGCGCTGCAGTGCATGGGTTTTGAGCGGAGTGAGTGTGACTACAGCGTCTATCGCTGGCAGCATGGTCATGAAATGCTCATCATCATCGTCTATGGGGATGATATGCTCGTCTTTTCCAACATGTCTGCATCATAGGAGTTCAAGGAAGCCATGCACGAGCGCTTTCAAATATCTCCTCTCGGGAATGCGTGATATATCCATGGATTCCAGATCACGCATGATCGCAAATCAAGCTCTCTCTTGCTGCAGCAGAGCCGCAAGATCAAGGATGTCTAGTAGCAGTTCGGCATGGCAGAAGCCAAACCCACGGGCACGCGACTGGAGACGCGGTAGTACCTCGTGAGCTTCAATGGAGAAGCAAATGCAGCTGAGCAAGAGAAGTATCAGAACGTCATCGAGACTCTCATGTACCTGATGATGGCAATCAGACCGGACCTCGTTCAAGCTGTGAGCGTTGTGAGCCAGCACATGGCTAATCTCGGACCTAAGCACCTGAAGGCAATGAAGCGGATATTCCGCTACCTTGCTAGAACTATCAACATCGGCATCACCTACAATGCCAACGACAACAGTATCAATGGCTACACAGATGCAGATAAAGCCTCAAACCCTGAGGACCGCAAGTCCATCTCTGGACATGTGTTCCTCATAAACAGTGGGACCATCAGCTGGTGCAGCAAGCGGCAGGTGGGCATTGTCACCTCAAGCACTGAAGGTTAGTACGTCTCTCTCAACTTTTGAAGCAAGGAAGTAGTTTGGCTTCAGTATCTTATTACGGAGATGAGTGGGAGTGCAGCAGTTCCAGTTCCTGTGGGCGTCGACAACTTGAGCGTAATCGCACTTCCCAAGAATCCTGAACACCATGCACGTACTAAGCACATTGACATCATATATCACTTCATCAGGCACATGGTGTAGGTGTTGGAAATGGAGGAGAGAGGGAGCCTTGGAGCAGCGAGCATGTGTGATTGGAAGGGCATCACTTGTGCTGAAGAATGGTTGTTGAATCACTCAAAATGATGGAGTACATATAGAGCTAGAGCTTGGGCAAGTCAGCCCTCTCACAAGCCACACCACTTAGCCATGGAGGCTAAGGCTCACACACTAGAATCCATAATCTCACACAAGGGAGGAAATCAGCCTAGCAATCAGGCTGACCACTCACACACGACCTAGAGAGCTAGAGAATGCTCTCATGGCACACTCCTAGTGGTCACATAACCCACAAACCCATGGAGAATCGTCATGTGTCCATGGCTAGCACACAAGGATCTTACCTCACCTAAAAAATAAGGAGAGATACCTTTATCCTAGTCAGCACACTCTGACAAGGGAATCCTACGACCAAGGACCTTTTTGGATATTTCTCCCATCAGGTCTTGACCCTGGACCTCTTGCCTTTTTCTTTTCTCAGGCTAAGGCATGGAGCCATCACCCATGCCCACCCAGACATCGACGGTCCATGACCCCCGAAAATTCGAAAATTCATATCTCCCAATCCGACCGTTGGATCGGCCTCTAACTTGGACCGTAGACATTTTGCCACATGATCTTTCCAATGGTGAAGTCGGATTGGCGATCGGAGCAGGCATCTGGTACTTTCCTCGAACATGCTCCTGTGGACCTGAAATTGAGCCGGATGGCTTCCTTTCCAACAATCTCCCACTTTGCCGCAGTCAGAGTGGGCTGAGTCCACATGCCTTCATGCAGAACTGCTGCTTCTCACGGGTCACTAGCTTGGTGCAGAAATCAGCAACCTGCTTGCTGGTTGGAGTGAACTCCACCTTGATAGCACCCTCCTGCACCATGTGCCTGATGAAGTGATAGGCGATGTCAATGTGCTTGGTACGAGCATGGTACTCAGGATTCTTGGCGAGTGCAATAGCGCTCTGGTTGTCGACGCGCATGGGAACAGGAACTGTTGCACTCCCACTCATCTCCGCCATGAGACGTTGGAGCCAAACTGCTTCCTTGGCTCCAAAGCTGAGAGATACGTATTCAGCTTCTGTACTCGAGGTGGCCACGACCACCTGCCGCATGCTACACCAGCTGATGACTCCACCATTCATGAGGAACACATGTCCAGAGATGGACTTGCGGTCCTCAGGGTTTGAAGCCCAATCTGCGTCTGTGTAGCCGATGATGCTGTTGTCATTGCCGTTGTAGGTGATGCCAATGTTGATGGTTCCAGCAAGGTAGCGGAAGATCCGCTTCACTGCCTTCTGGTGCTCAGGGCCGGGGTTAGCCATGTGCTGGCTCACAGTGCTCACAGCCTGTGCGAGGTCCGGCCTGGTTGCCACCATCAGGTACATGAGACTGCCGACAGCGCTCTGGTACTTCTGCCGCTCAGCTGCATCTGCTTCTCCACTGAAGCTCACGAGGTACTGCCGCGTCTCNTTTGGCCTCTGCCATGCCGAACCGCTGCAGGACGTCCTTGATGTAGCGACTCTGCTGCAGCGAGAGAGAGCGTGATTTGCGGTCACGCGTGATCTGGATACCGAGGAAGTATGACGCCTCCCCGAGATCAGACATCTGGAAGCGCTCCTGCATGGCCTCCTTGAACTCCTGCAGTGCAGACATGCTGTTGGAAAGGAGGAGCATGTCATCCACATACACAATGATGATGAGGATCTCATGCTCATGCTGCCAGCAATACACGCTGTAGTCACACTCGCTGCGCTCAAACCCCATGCATTGCAGCGCCGCATCCAACTTCTGGTTCCAAGCACGCGACGCTTGCTTGAGGCCGTACAACGACTTCTGCAGCTTGCAAACCAGGTGCTCCTGGCCATCCATGACGAACCCCTCCGGCTGCTCCATGTAGATCTCCTCCTCCAAGTCACCATTCAAGAATGCCGTCTTGACATCCATGTGGTGAACCTCAAAGTCCTCAGCTGCTGCATAAGAGAGGAGCGTACGCACAGAGGCAAACTTTGCAACAGGGGCAAAGGTTTCTGTGTAGTCGATGCCCTCCTGCTGCGAGTAGCCCTTGGCGACCAGCCTTGCCTTGTACTTTTCCAGATTGCCATCTGCTCCCCGTTTCTTCTTGAATACCCATTTGCACTTGATCACCTTGCGTCCAGGTGGACGCTCAGTCAGCTCCCACGTGCCATTGTCCAGCAGCGACTGTATCTCCTGCTGTACGGCTTGCGCCCAATCTGCTGCATCCGGTGCAGCCATGGCCTCCTTGTATGACGTTGGCTCATCTGAATCTGTTGCAACTGCAACGTTCATCTGTTCTGGTTTCTGCAGCATTCAGAAATGGCCGCGCTCACCAGGCTTGTAACGCACCCTGAGAGGGTACCTGCGACCCGGTGCTGGAGTGTTAGCGGGCGGCTGGCGCGGTGCTGCTGGTACAACTGCTACTGCTGGTGGTGCTGTATCTCCCTCCTCTGCTTCTGAGGATAAGGCTGTTGTATCTGCTGCATCAGATATGGGAGAGTAGAGTGATTCTCCCACTGTCACAGTAGAGGAAGGATTGGGAGAATCTGGGTCAGGAAGGATTTTTGCTCCCACTGCCTCGACAGCTGCTGGTTCTGCTGCCTCTTCACAGACAATGTTGGTGCCGATGACGTTGCTCTCNCCAGGCTGCCAAATGCTCGGAGATGACCCACACTTGGCTTCTTGCCGAACCACGCCTCGTACGGTGTCTTCTGCTCCAGCGCCTTGGTGGGACTGCGATTCTTGATGTAGACCGCAGTGCTCACGGCTTCGGTCCAGAAGTCGTAGGTCAGCCGCGCCGCGTGCAGCATGGAGCGTGCCGACTCAACGATGGTGCGATTGGCGCGTTCTGCTACACCATTCTGCTGCGGCGAGTACGGCGCGGTACGCTGCGCCTTGATGCTAGCTGCTGCGAGGTAGTCCTGGAACTCCTTGCTCAGGTACTCTCCACCACGATCGCTGCGCAGCGCCTTGATCTTCTTGCCAGTCTGGTTCTCAACCATGGCCTTGAACTCCTTGAACCTGTCAAAGCACTGGTCCTTGGAGGAAAGGAAGTACACAGCAGTGTAACGGCTGAAATCATCAATGAAGGTCAGAAAATACCTAGAGCTTCCAAAGCTCTGGGTCTGCATCGGCCCACACAAGTCTGTGTGGACCAGCTCCAGAGCCTCCTTTGCACGCTCTCCTGCTCCAGAGAACGCCTCCCGGTGCTGCTTCCCCTCCAAACAGCCGATGCACAACTGCTGCTCAAAGTTGGAGATGGGAGGCAGGTCACGCACCATCTGCTTTGCTTGAAGCTGCTGCAAGGCGCGCATGCCGATGTGGCCGTAGCGCGCATGCCAGATCTCGCCATCTGTCGCCTGCACCACTGCTGCAAGACTCTGCTCACGCGGGATCTTGGTCGCCCCCAGCAGGCGGTATATGTCGCCCTCCTTCACCGACCTGGCCAACTCCTCTCCTGTATCCTTGGTGAGGATGTAGCCATAGTCATCATCGAAGACCACGCGCAAACCTGTGTTTGTGAGAGAGGAGACTGAGAGGAGGTTGAATGCAGCATTAGGTACATACAGCACGCCATGGAATACTCCCACTTCAATGCCACGTGGGGTCTCCAACCACATCTCCACAATCCCAATCCCCTCAGCATACACCACACGATCATCACCCATTGCAATAGGACGGGGAGGGATGGACAGCAGCTGTGTGAACCACTCCTTGTGGTGCGTCAGGCTCTTGGTACACCCTGAGTCCTTGTACCATGCGAGATCCGCCTTCTCCATCTGCGANATGTCAGACTTCGCCATGAAGAGACGGTCGCGCACCTCCTTCGCCACGTTCATGTTGCCAAAGTGGCGTACTCCTGCCTGGATCTGCTGCTGCTGCTGTTGCTGACGCTGCTGTGACTGCTGCTGTTGCTGTTGTGGAGACTGCTGCTTTTGCTGCTGCTGCTGCTGCTGCTCCTTATGGTCCCTCTTGAGTTTGAAACACTCCTTCTTGTAGTGTCCCTCTTTCTGGCAGTAGTGGCATTTGCCTTTCTTCTTGCCTCTTTGCTGCCCAGACTGCTGCTGCTGCTGCTCGTTGCGTGAGCTTGTGGCTACAAAAGCTGCTTCACTGCTGCCGCCGCCATTGCGCTTTGCTGCATTGCGACGCAATTCCACCTGTTCCAGGTGTGTGCAGATGAAGTCGAGGTCGAGAGTTGGCTGGCACTCCAGTGTCTCTCGCACCGTGTCGTAGCTGGTTGGGAGTCCCCTCAGCAAGAGGAGGATGAAGCGCGTCTCTTCCACAGGGTTGCCGGCCGCTCTCAGTTGCTTCGCCTGCTCCTTTGCCCTGTCCAGGTACGCCTCCATCCCTTTACCACCCTGCATTTTCAGCGCCATCATCTTTTCCTCCAAAAGCATGAGGAATGCAGGATCCTTGCTCTCATACTTCTTGCACAACGTGTCCCACCCCTCCTTTGCAGTAGCCTTGTCACTCACGTACTGAAGATGCGGGTTGGAGATGGTGTTGACAAGTAACCTGTAGGCCTGCCTGTCCTTCTTCTTCCACTCATACGCCGCCGCTGCAGTTGTAGATGAACTTGCATCTGCTGCACCTTTCTGCGGCGTCTTCCCCGCCACCACCTGCGCTGCGGTGATGCCTTTTGCCTATGGAGGCGGAGCGCGCTCGTCGCCGCTCACCACCTCCCACAAGCCCCTCTCCTCCAAAAGGAGGCGGGTACGGATCTTCCAAAACGTGAAGTTGGCGCGTCCTTCCAGCCTCTCCAAGGGCTGGGCTGCTNTGCGGCGTCTTCCCCGCCACCACCTGCGCTGCGGTGATGCCTTTTGCCTATGGAGGCGGAGCGCGCTCGTCGCCGCTCACCACCTCCCACAAGCCCCTCTCCTCTAAAAGGAGGCGGGTACGGATCTTCCAAAACGTGAAGTTGGCGCGTCCTTCCAGCCTCCAAGGGCTGGGCTGCTTTTACCACGCCTGCTGCTGCCATTTTGAGCTTGGGTGATGCTCAACGCTGCCCTTGGGTGGCGGCGCTACCCCTGCTTCTGCTGCTGCTTCTGCCAGAAATCTGTCTGACAGAAAATGGACTGTAGATGCCAGCAGACTGAGCCCACCACTGGAAACTTCAGCTCAAAACCTTTCAGATCGACCCATAAAACAGGGTCATCAACAGGAGATTTTGAAAGATATGCCCTCTTGAAAACAGGGTATGCTTCTGCTCCTACTCCAACTCAGACCAGCCAGCTTGTAAACGGCGTTTCTCCCAAACGAATCAATGGAATGCAAATATTTTGCATGTGCCACTTTTTAAATTTGACAAAGAAATGAGAGAGTTATGGTCATCACAAGGTGACAGTCTTACTCATAGAGAAGAGTGTAGCCCTGGCCGACCTCGTTTTGAGCATAACTCTCAATCCGACTGTTGGATCTTCACGATCTTGGNGCCATGTGTCCATGGCTAGCACACAAGGATCTTACCTCACCTAAAAAGTAAGGAGAGATACCTTTATCCTAGTCAGCACACTCTGACAAGGCAATCCTACGACCAAGGACCTTTTTGGATATTTCTCCCATCAGGTCTTGACCCTGGACCTCTTGCCTTTTTCTTTTCTCAGGCTAAGGCATGGAGCCATCACCCATGCCCACCCAGACATCGACGGTCCATGATCCCCGAAAATTCAAAAATTCATATCTCCGAATCCGACCGTTAGATCGGCCTCTAACTTGGACCGTAGACATCTTGCCACATGATCTTTCCAATGGTGAAGTCGGATTGGCGATCGGAGCAGGCATCTGGTACTTTCCTGGAACTTGCTCCTGTGGACCTGAAATTGAGCCGGATGGCTCCCTTTCCAACAGTAGGAAGGTGCTATTAAGCTCGAGTTTACTCCAACTAGTAAACAAGTTACTAATTTCTATACCAAGCTAGTGACCCCTGAGAACTTGCTGTTCTGCATGAACACATGCGGACTCAGCCCACTCTAACTTCGGCAAAGTGGGAGATTGTTGGGAAAGGAGCCATCCGGCTCTGTTTCAGATCCATAAGTACATGTTTTAGGAAACTACCAAATGCCTCATAAGATCATCAATCTGACTTCTTCATTGCAAAGATCAGGTAGTAGAATGTGTACGATTTAAGTTTAAGGCGAATCCAACGGTCGGATTGGGAGATGTGAATGTGCAAATTTTCCCGAATCATCCACTGCCGATATCAAGGTGACCATGGGCAATGGCTCCATGCCTTAGCCTGAGATAAGAAAAGGCAAGAGGTTTAGTGTCCTAGCCATGGATACATGGCAATTCTCCATGAGATTGTGGGTTATGTGACAACTAGGAGTGTGCCATGATAGCATTTTCTAGCTCTCTAGGTTGTGTGTGAGTGGTGATCCTGATTGCTAGGCTGATTTCCTCCCTTGTGTGAGATTATGGACTATAGAATGTGAGCCTTAGGCTCCATGGCTAAGTAGTGTGGCTTGCGAGAGGGCTGAGTTGCCCAAGCTCTAGCTCTATATGTACTCCATCATTTTATATGATTCAATAACCATTCTTCAGGACAAGTGATGCCCTTCCAATCACACACGCTCGCTGCTCCAAGGCTCCCTCTCTCCTCCAGAGCCAACATCTGGTATCAGAGCCAAATTCTGCCACTTTCAGCCATCACAGGCCGTCACTTTGAAAGTGACAAGTTCAGGTGAAATCTTCACCAGATTTGACTATCAACCAAAAGATCATTAAGTCTAGAAGACAAGCTTTCCAACAAGCCCAAGATTACGCCAATCCAACAGTTGGATTAAGAGTTATGCTCAAAATGAAGTCGGCCAGGACTACACNCCTCCAGAGCCAACATTTGGTATCAGAGCCAAATTCTGCCACTTTCAGCCATCACAGGCCGTCACTTTGAAAGTGACAAGTTCAGGTGAAATCTTCACCAGATTTGACTATCAACCAAAAGATCATTAAGTCTAGAAGACAAGCTTTCCAACAAGCCCAAGATTACGCCAATCCAACAGTTGGATTAAGAGTTATGCTCAAAATGAAGTCGGCCAGGACTACACTCTTTTCTATGAGTAAGACTGTCGCCTTGTGATGACCATAACTCTATCATTTCTTTGTCAAATTAAAAAGGTGGCACATGCAAATTGTAGTATTTTTCCTTAGCTTTGCATTGGAATAAAAATATTTGCATTCCATTGATTCGTTGGGGAGAAACGCCGTTTACAAGCTGGCTGGTCAGAGTTGGAGTAGAAGAAGAAATATACCCTGTTTTCAAGAAGGCATATCTTTCAAAATGCACTGTTGATGACCCTGTTTATGGGTTGATCTAAACGGTTTTGAGCTGAGTTTTCCAGTGATGGGCTTCATTCATCCAAATTCTTAGTCTGTTGGCATGTAAAGTCCATTTTCTGTCAGACAGATTTCTGGGAGAAGTGGCAGCAGAAGTAGGGGTAGCGCCGCAATCCAAGGGCAGTGCTGAGCCTCACCAAGGCTCAAAATGGCAGAAGCTGGCTTTGTTACAGCAGCGCAGCCTTTAGACAGGCTGGAGGGACGTGCCAACTTCACGTTTTGGAAAATCCGTACTCGGCTCCTTTTAGAGGAGAGGGCCTTGTGGGAGGTGGTGAGCGGCGACGAGCCGGCTCCATTTGCATAGGCAAAAGGCATCACCGCAGCGCAGGTGGTGGCGGGGAAGGCGCCACAAAACGGTACAGCTTATGCGGATTCTTCTACACCTGTACAAGCGACGTATGAGGAGTGGAAGAAGAAGGACACGCAGGCCTACAGGTTGCTTGTCAACACCATTTCCAACCCGCATCTTCAGTACGTGAGTGACAAGGCTACTGCAAAGGAGGGGTAGGACACGTTCTGCAAGAAGTATGAAAAGAAGGATCCTGCATTCCTCATGCTTTTGGAGGAGAAGATGATGGCGCTGAAAATGCAGGGTGGTTAAGGGATGGAGGCGTACCTACACAGGGCAAAGGAGCTGGCGAAGCAGCTGACAGCGGCCGGCAATCCTGTGGAAGAGACGCGCTTCATCCTCCTCTTAATGAGGGGACTCCCAACCAGCTACGACACGGTGCGAGAGACGCTGGAGTACCAGCCAACTCTCAACCTCCACTTCATCTGCACAAACCTGGTGCAGGTGGAATTCCGTCGCAATGCAGCAAAGCACAATGGCGGCGGCAACAGTGAAGCAGCTTTTATGGCCACGAGCTCACACAACCAACAGCAGGAACAGCATACTAGACAGCACACTGGCAGAAAGAAAGGCAAATGCCACCACTGTTTGAAAGAGGGACACTACAAAAAGGAGTGTTTCAAGCTCTAGAGGGACTAGAAGGAGCAGCAGCAGGAGCAGCAGTCATTGCAGCAGCAGCCGCAAAAGCAGCAGCTGCAGCAGTCACAACAGCGTCAGCAGCAGCAGCAGCAGCAAAACCAGGCTAGTGTGTGCCACTTTGGCAACATGAATGTAGCCAAGGAGGTGCGCGACCGTCTCTTCATGTCGAAGTCTGACATGTCGCAGCAAGAGAAGGCGGATCTCGCATGGTGCAAGGACTCGGGGTGTACCAAGAGTCTCACACATCACAAGGAGTGGTTTACACAGCAACTGTCCATCCCTCCTCATCCTATTTGTATGGATGATGATTGGGTGGTGTATGCTACAATTTGGGATTGTGGAGATGTGGTTGGAGACCCCACGTGGCATTGAAGTGGGACTGTTCCATGGCGTGTTGTATGTACCTGATGCTGCATGCAATCTCCTCTCAGTCTCCTCTCTTACAAACACAGGACTGCGCGACGTCTTCGATGATGTTTATGGCTACATCCTCAACAAGGATACAGGAGAGGAGTTGGCCAGGTCAGTGAAGGAGGGCGACATGTATCGCTTGCTGGGGGCGACCAAGATCCCTCGTGAGCAGAGTCTTGTAGCAGTGGTGCAGGCGACAGGCTGCAAGATCTGGCATGTGCGCTACGGCCACATTGGCATGCGCGCCTTGCAGCAGCTTTAAGCAAAGCAGATGGTGCGTGACCTGCCTACCATCTCTAACTTTGAGCAGCAGTTGTGCATCGGCTGTTTGGAGGGGAAGCAGCACCGGGAAGCGTTCTCTAGAGTAGGGGAGCGTGCGAAGGAGGTGTTGGAGCTGGTCCACATGCACTTGTGCGGACCGATGAAGACTAAGAGCTTTGGAGGCTCTAGGTATTTCCTGACCTACATTGATGATTTCAGCCGTTATACTGTTGTGTACTTCCTTCTTTCCAAGGACCAGTGCTTTGACAGGTTCAAGGACTTCAAGGCCTTGGTGGAGAACCAGACAGGCAAGAAGATCAAGACGTTGCGCAGCGATCGCGGTGGAGAATACCTAAGCAAGGAGTTCCAGGACTACCTTGCAGCACCTGGCATCAAGGCACAGCGTACCGCACCGTACTCGCCGTAGCGGAACAGTGTAGCAGAACGTGCCAACCGAACCATTGTGGAGTCGGCACGCTCCATGCTGCACGCGGCTCGGCTGACCTACGACTTCTGGACTGAAGTGTTGGAAATGGAGGAGAGAGGGAGCCTTGGAGCAGCGAGCATGTGTGATTGGAAGGGCATCACTTGTGCTGAAGAATGGTTGTTGAATCACTCAAAATTATGGAGTACATATAGAGCTAGTGCTTGGGCAAGTCAGCCCTCTCACAAGCCACACCACTTAGCCATGGAGGCTAAGGCTCACACACTAGAGTCCACAATCTCATACAAGGGAGGAAATCAGCCTAACAATCAGGCTGACCAGTCATACACGACCTAGAGAGCTAGAGATTGCTCTCATGGCACACTCCTAGTGCTCACATCACCCACAAACCCATGGAGAATCACCATGTGTCTATGGCTAGCACACAAGGATCTCACCTCACCTAAAAAGTAAGGAGAGGTACCTTTATCCTAGTCAGCACACTCTGACAAGGCAATCCTAAGACCAAGGACCTTTTTGGATATTTCTCCTATCAGGTCTTGACCCTGGACCTCTTGCCTTTTTCTTTTCTCAGGCTAAGGCATGGAGCCATCACCCATGGCCACCCAGACATCGACGGTCCATGACCCCCGAAACTTCGAAAATTGATATCTCCCAATCCGACCGTTGGATCGGCGTGAAACTTGGACCGTAGATAATTTGCTACCTGATCTTTGCAATGGTGAAGACGGATTGACGATCGAAGCAGGCATCTGGAAGTTTCCTGGAACTTGCTCCTATGGACCTGAAATTGAGCCGGATGGCTCCTTTCCCAACAATCTCCCACTTTGCCGCTGTCAGANACCTCCATTCATGAAAAACACATGTCCAGAGATGGATTTGCGAGTCTTAGGGTTTGAAGCCCAGTCTTCGTCTGTGTAGCCGATGATGCTATTGTCGTTGCCGTTGTAGGTGATGCCGATGTTGGCGGTTCCAGCAAGGTAGCGGAAGATCCGCTTCACTGCCTTCTCGTGCTCAGGGCCAGGGTTAGCCATGTGCTGGCTCACAGCGCTCACAGCCTGTGCGAGGTCCGGCCTGGTTGCCACCATCAGGTACATGAGACTGCCGACGGCGCTCTGGTACTCCTGTCGCTCAGCTGCATTTGCTTCTCCATTGAAGTTCACGAGGTACTGCCGCGTCTCTAGCGGCGTGCCGATGGGTTTGGCCTCTGCCATGCCCAACCGCTGTAGGACGTCCTTCATGTAGCGACTCTGCAGCAGCGAGACAGAGAGCGTGATTTGCGGTCACGCGTGATCTGGATACCGAGGAAGTATGACGCCTCCCGGAGATCAGACATCTGGAAGCGCTCCTGCATGGCCTCCCTGAACTCCTGCAGTGCAGACATGCTGTTCGAAAGGAGGAGCATGTCATCCACATAGACAATGATGATGAGGATCTCATGCTGATGCTGCCAGCGATACACGCTGTAGTTGTTGGGAAAGGAGCCATCCGGCTCAGTTTCGGGTCCACAAGAGCAAGTTCCAGGAAGCTACCAGGTGCCTACTCCGATCGTTGATCCGACTTCACCATTGGAAAGATCAGGTGGCAAATTGTCTACGGTCCAAGTTTCAGCCCGATCCAACGGTCGGATTGGGAGATATCAATTTTCGAAGTTTCGGGGGTCATGGACCGTCGATGTGTGGGTGGGCANAGCTTGCAAACCAGGTGCTCCTGGCCATCCATGACGAACCCCTCCGGCTGCTCCATGTAGATCTCCTCCTCCAAGTCACCATTCAAGAATGCCGTCTTGACATCCATGTGGTGAACCTCGAAGTCCTCAGCTGCTGCATGAGAGAGGAGCGTGCGCATAGAGGCAAACTTTGCAACGGGGGCAAACGTTTCTGTGTAGTCGATGCCCTCCTACTGCGAGTAGCCCTTGGCGACCAGCCTCGCCTTGTACTTTTCCAGGTTACCATCTGCTCCCCGCTTCTTCTTGAAGACCCACTTGCACTTGATCACTTTACGTCCAGGTGGACGCTCAGTCAGCTCCCACATGCCGTTGTCCAGCTGTGACTATATCTCTTGCTGTATGGCTTGCGCC
>SZWC01001896.1:220673-235474 GCA_023375785.1 Penium margaritaceum
GCTGCTGTATCTGCTGCATCAGACATGGGAGAGTAGAGTGATTCTCCCACTGTCACAGTAGAGGAAGGATCGGGAGAGACTGGGTCAGGAAGGATTTCTGCTCCCACTGCCTCGTCAGCTGCTGGTTCTGCTGCCTCTTCACAGATAATGTTGGTGCCGATGACGTTGCTCTCGTTGAAGAAGACATCCCTGGAGATAATGACGTGGCCTGTATCCCTCTCGTAGAGGCAATAGGCCTTGCTTGCCACGTCGTAGCCAATCATCAGCATCTGCGCACTCTTTGCGTCCCATTTCTGCCGCTTCTCCTTGGGCATGTGCATGTGCGCCAGGCTGCCAAATGCTCGGAGATGACCCACGCTCGGCTTCTTGCCGAACCACGCCTCGTACGGTGTCATCTGCTCCAACGCCTTGGTAGGACTGCGATTCTTGATGTAGACCACAGTGCTCACGGCTTCGGCCCAGAAGTCGTAGGTCAGCTGGCTGCGTGCAGCATGGAGCGCGCCGACTCAACGATGGTGCGGTTGGCGCGTTCTGCTACACCATTCTGCTGCGGTGAGTACGGCGCGGTACGCTGCGTCTTGATGCCAGCTGCTGCGAGGTAGTCCTGGAACTCTTTGCTCAGGTACTCTCCATTGCGATCGCTGCGCAGCGCCTTGATCTTCTTGCCAGTCTGGTTCTCCACCATGGCCTTGAACTCCTTCAACCTGTCAAAGCACTTGTCCTTGGAAGGAAGTACATAGCAGTGTAACGGCTGAAATCATCAATGAAGGTCAGGAAATACCTAGAACCTCCAAAGCTCTTGGTCTGCATCGGTCCACACAGGTCCTTGTGGACCAGCTCCAACACCTCCTTCGCACGCTCCCCTGCTCCAGAGAACACCTCCCGGTGCTGCTTCCCCTCCAAACATCCGATGCACAACTGCTGTTCAAAGTTAGAGATGGTAGGCAGGTCACGTACCATCTGGTTTGCTTGAAGCTGCTACAAGGCGCGCATGCCGATGTGGCCGTAGCGCGCATGCCAGATCTCACCATCTGTCGCCTGCACCAGTGCTGCAAGACTCTGCTCACGCGGCATCTTGGTTGCCCCCAGCAGGCGGTACATGTCGCCCTCCTTCAACGACCTGGCCAACTCCTCTCCTGTATCCTTGTTGAGGATGTAGCTATAGTCATCATCGAAGACGACGCGCAGTCCTGTGTTTGTAAGAGAGGAGACTGAGAGGAGGTTGAATGCAGCATTAGGTACGTACAGCACGCCATGGAATACTCCCACTTCAATGCCACGCGGGGTCTCCAACGACATCTCCACAATCCGAATCCCTTCAACATCCAACACCCGATCATCACCCAAAGCGATAGGAAGGGGAGGGATGGACAGCAACTGCGTAAACCACTCCCTGTGGTGCGTCAGACTCTTGGTACACCCAGAGTCTTTGTACCACGCCAGATCCGCCTTCTCCTCCTGCGACATGTCAGACTTCGCCATGAAGAGGCGGTCGTGCACCTCCTTGGCCACGTTCATGTTGCCAAAATGGCGCACGCTGGTTTGGTTCTGCTGCTGCTGCTGCTGGTGCTGCTGACGTTGCTGTGACTGCTGCTGCTTTTGCTGTGGAGATTGCTGCTTTTGCTGCTTTTGCTGCTGCTGCTGCTCCTTCTGGTCCCTCTTGAACTTGAAGCACTCTTTCTTGTAGTGCCCCTCTTTCTGGCAATAATGGCACTTGCCCTTCTTCTTGCCTCTCTGCTGCCCGGACTGCTGCTGCTCCTGGTTGTGTGAGCCCATCGCCATGAAAGGTGCTTCACTACTGCTGTTGCCGCCATTGCGTTTTGCGGCATTGCGACGCAGTTCCACCTGCACCAGGTGTGTGTAGATGAAGTCGAGGTCGAGAGTTGGCTGGCACTCCAGTGTCTCTCGCACCGTGTCGTAGCTGGTTGGGAGTCCCCTCAGCAAGAGGAGGATGAAGCGCGTCTCTTCCGTAGGGTTGCCGGCCGCTCTCAACTGCTTCGCCAGCTCCTTTGCCCTGTCCAGGTACGCCTCCATCCCTTCACCACCCTGCATTTTCAGCGCCATCATCTTTTCCTCCAAAAGCATGAGGAATGCAGGATCCTTACTCTCATACTTCTTGCACAATGTGTCCCACCCCTCCTTTGCAGTAGCCTTGTCACTCACGTACTGAAGATGCGGGTTGGAGATGGTGTTGACAAGCAACCTGTAGGCCTGCCTGTCCTTCTTCCACTCCTCATACGTCGCCGCTGCAGTTGTAGATGAACTTGCATCTGCTGCACCTTTCTGCGGCGTCTTCCCCGCCACCACCTGAGCTGCGGTGATGCCTTTTGCCTGTGGAACATGAGCCGGCTCGTCGCCGCTCACCACCTCCCACAAGCCCCTCTCCTCCAAAAAGAGGCGGGTACAGATCTTCCAAAACGTGAAATTGGTGCATCCTTCCAGCCTCTCCAAGGGCTGGGCTGCTGTTACCACGCCTGCTGCTGCCATTTTGAGCTTTGGTGATGCTCAACGCTGCCCTTGGGTGGCGGCGCTACCCCTGCTTCTGCTGCTGCTTTTGCCAGAAATCTGTCTGACAAAAAATGGACTGTAGATGCCAGCAGACTGGGAATTTGGAAAAACTGAAAAATTCAGCTCAAAACCTTTCAGATCGACCCATAAAACAGGGTCATCAACATTGGATTTTGAAAGATATGCCCTCTTGAAAACAGGGTATGCTTCTGCTCCTACTCCAACTCAGGCCAGCCAGCTTGTAAACAGCGTTTCTCCCAAACGAATCGATGGAATGCAAATTTTTGTGCGCCAATGGAAAGCTTAGGAAAAATACTACAATTCGCATGTAACACTTTTTAAATTTGACAAAGAAACAAGAGAGTTATGGTCATCACAAGGCGATAGTCTTACTCATAGAGAAGAGTGTAGCCCTGGCCGACCTCGTTTTGAGCATAACTCTCAATCCGACCGTTGGATCTTTGCGATCTTGGGCTCGTTGGAAAGCTTGTCTTCTGATGAAGGTTTCATCCCTTGCGCAATCTAAACCCTAGATCCAGTGGTCGATCGTCAAATTTGGTGAAGGTTTCATCCCAACTCGTCACTCTCAAAGTGACGGCCTGTGCTGGCTAAAAGTGGTAGAACTTGGCTCTGATACCAAATGTTGGAAATGGAGGAGAGAGGGAGCCTTGGAGCAGCGAGCATGTGTGATTGGAAGGGCATCACTTGTGCTGAAGAATGGTTGTTGAATCACTCAAAATTATGGAGTACATATAGAGCTAGTGCTTGGGCAAGTCAGCCCTCTCACAAGCCACACCACTTAGCCATGGAGGCTAAGGCTCACACACTAGAGTTCACAATCTCATACAAGGGAGGAAATCAGCCTAACAATCAGGCTGACCAGTCACACACGACCTAGAGAGCTAGAGAATGCTCTCATGGCACACTCCTAGTGGTCAGATCACCCACAAACCCATGGAGAATCGCGATGTGTCTATGGCTAGCACACAAGGATCTCACCTCACCTAAAAAGTAAGGAGAGGTACCTTTATCCTAGTCAGCACACTCTGACAAGGCAATCCTAAGACCAAGGACCTTTTTGGATATTTCTCCCATCAGGTCTTGACCCTGGACCTCTTGCCTTTTTCTTTTTTCAGTCTAAGGCATGGAGCCATCACCCATGGCCACCCAGACATCGACGGTCCATGACCCCCGAAACTTCGAAAATTGATATCTCCCAATCCGACCGTTGGATCAGCCTGAAACTTGGACCGTAGATAATTTGCCACCTGATCTTTGCAATAAAGAAGACGGATCGACGATCGAAGCAGGCGTCTGGAAGTTTTCTGGAACTTGCTCCTGTGGACCTGAAATTGAGCCGGATGGCTCCTTTCCCAACATGAAGCCGTTAGCACTGCGGTCTACATGAAGAACCGCAAACCAACTAAGGCGCTGGAGTAGATGATGTCGTACAAGGCGTGGTTCCGCAAGAAACTGAGAGTGGGTCATCTCTAAGGATTTCGCAGCTTGGCGTACATGCACGTGCCCAAGGAGAAGCGGCAGAAATCGGACGCAAAGAATGCGCAGATGTTGATGATTGGCTACGATGTGGCATATAAGGCCTATCGCCTCTACGAGAGGGATACCAGCCACGTCATCATCTCCAGAGATGTGGTCTTCAACGAGAGCAACGTCATCAACACGAACATTGTCTGTGATGAGGCAGCAGAACCAGCAGCTAACGAGACAGTGGGAGCAGAAATCCTTCCTGACCCAGGTTGGAGATGTAGTCCTTCCAGCAGCAGCATTTGTGCTAACAGCATTGTGTGACCTGTCCGCTAACACTCCAGCACCAGGTCGCAGGTACCCTCTTAGGGTGCGTTACAAACCTGGTGAGCACAGCCATTTCTGGATGCTGCAGAAACCATAACAGATGAACGTTGCAGTTACAGCAGATTCAGATGAGCCATCATACAAGGAGGCCATGGCTGCACCGGATGCACCAGATTGGGCGCAAGCCGTGTAGCAAGAGATACAGTCGTAGTTAGACAATAGCATGTGGGAGCTGACTGAGCATCCACCTAGACGTAAGGTGATCAACTGCAAGTGGGTGTTGAAAAAGAAGCGAGGAGCAAATGGTAACCTAGAAAAGTACAAGGCGAGGCTGGTCACCAAGGGCTACTCGCAGCAGGGCATCGACTACACAGAAACTTTTGCTCCTGTTGCAAAGTTTGCCTTTGTGCACATGCTCCTCTCTTATGCACGAGCTGAGGACTTCAAGGTTCACCACATGGACGTCAAGACGGCATTCTTGAATGGTAACTTGGAGGAGGAGATCTACATTGAGCAGCCGGAGGGGTTCGTCATAGATGGCCAGGAGCTCCTAGTCTACAAGCTGCAGAAGTTGCTCTACAGCCTGAAGCAAGCGTCGCGTGTTTGGAACCAGAAGTTCGATGCGGCGTTGCAGTGCATGGGGTTTGAGCGCAGCGAGTGTGACTATAGCGTATTTTGCTGGCACCATGAGCATGAGATCCTCATCATCATTGTTTATGTGGATGACATGCTCCTCCTTTCCAAGAGCATGTCTGCACCGCAGGAGTTTAAGGAGGCCATGCAAGAGCGCTTCCAGATGTCTTATCTCGGGGAGGCGTCATACTTCCTCACCAACCAGATCACGCGTGACCGCAAGTCACGCTCTCTTTCGCTGCAGCAGAGCCGCTACATCAAGGATGTTTTGCAGCGGTTTGGTATGGCAGAGGCAAAACCCATCGGCACGCCGCTAGAGACGCAACAGTACCTCGTGAGCTTTGGTGGAGAAGCAGATACAGCTGAGCGACAAAAGTACCAGAGCGACGTCGGCAGTCTCATGTACCTGATGGTGGCAACCAGGCCAGACCTCGCACAGGCTGTGAGCGCTGTGAGCCAGCATATGGTTAATCGCGGACCAGAGCACTAGAAGGCAGTGAAGCGGATCTTCTGCTACCTTGCTAGAACCATCAACGTCGGCATCACCTACAACGGCAACAACAACAGCATCATCGGCTACACAGATGCAGATTTGACTTCAAATCGTGAGACCTGCAAGTCCATTTCTGGATATATGTTTATCATGAATGGAGGTGCCATCAGCTGGTGCACCAAGCGGCAGGTGGTCGTGGCCACCTCGAGCACAGAAGCTGGGTACGTCTCTCTCAGCTTTGGAGCCAAGGAAGCAGTTTGGGTTCAACGTCTCATGGCAGAGATGAGTGGGAGTGTAGCATTTCCAGTTCGTGAACGCGTCAACAACTAGAGGACAATCGTATTCGCCAAGAATCCTAAGCACCATGTACGCACCAAGCACATTGACATTGCATATCACTTCATCAAGCATATGGTACAAGAGGGTGCTATCAAGTTGGAGTTTACTCCAACCAGCAAGCAGGTCGCTGATTTCTATACCAAGCCAGTGACTTGTGAGAAGTAGCAGTTCTGCATGAAGGCATGTGGACTCAGTCCACTCTGACTTCGGCAAAGTAGGAGATTGTTGGAAAAGGAGCCATCTGGCTAAGTTTCAGGTCCACAGGAGCAAGTTCCAGGAAAGTACCAGACACCTACCTGGATTGTCAATCCGACTTCATTATTGCAAAGATCAGGTGACAAAATGTCCATAGTTCAAGTTTGAGGCCGATCCAACGGTCGGATTGGGAGATATGAATTTTTGTGGTTTTTGGGGTCATCGACTTCTGATATCCGGGTGACCGTGGGCGATGGCTCCATGCCGTAGCTTGAGAAAAGAAATAGGCAAGAGATCCAGGGTCAAGACCTGATGGGAGAAATATTCAAAAAGGTCCCAGATTCTTGGGGTGCCTTGCCAAAGTGTACTGACTAGGAAAAATGTACCTCTCCTTACTTTTTAGGTGAGGTGAGATCCTTGTGTGCTAGCCATGGACACATGGCGATTCTCCATGAGATCGTGGGTTACATGACCACTAGGAGTATGCCATGAGAGCATTTTCTAGCTCTCTAGGTCGTATGTGAGTCGTCAGCCTGATTGCTAGGCTGATTTCTTCCCTTGTGTGAGATTATGGACTCTAGTGTGTGAGCCTTAGCCTCCATGGCTAAGTGGTGTGGCTTGTGAGAGGGCTGACTTGCCCAAGCTCTAGCTCTATATGTACTCCATCATTTTGAGTGATTGAACAACCATTCTTCAGAACAAGTGATGCCCTTCTAATCACTCATGCTCGCTACTCCAAGGCTCCCTCTCTCGTCCAGATCCAACAGACTGCAAGCCCATCAGCACACCCACAGCAACAGACATCAAGCTCTCCTCCTCCATGAGCTTCAGCGCACAAGCAGAACAGCGTGACATGGACAACATTCCCTTCAAGTCTGCTGTTGGCAGCCTCGTGTATGCCATGGTAGGAACACGCCCTGACATTTCCTATGCTCTGGAACAATTGAGCAGGTTTGTGGCCAATCCAGGGCCAGAGCAGTGGCAAGGAGTCAAGGGCATCATGCGCTACCTACAGAAGAGCCAACACATGGGACTCAAGATTGGAGGCCAAGAAGGATCCGACCCACTACGGCTGGAATGCTACACAGATGCTGACAATGGGGGATGAATCGATGACATAAAGTCCACTTCGGACTTTGTGTACCTCTTGAACGGTGGTGCTCTCTCTTGGACAAGCAAAAAGCAAGACTGTGTCTCCGTCTCTACTGTTGAGGCAGAGTACATTGCTCAGCCAAGGAGATACAATGGCTATGCAGTTTGCTTGCCGAGAAGAAGTGCCATAAATGGAGATAACAAGGGTCTGCATCGACAACAAGAGCGCCATGAAAATAGCACAAGATGATGTCATCTCTCGGTGGATAAAGTACATCGACATCAGGTACAACTACTCATGTGACCTGGTCGCAAAGGAGATCGTGGACTTGGCATACGTGGAGACAAGAAAGATGCTCGTAGATTGCATCGCAAAAGCGCTCGACTATATATTGCACTCTGCACGTATTCGAGACATCGGTATGGTTAACGTAGCGGACGAAGACTGAGACCGAGACTGCTAGAGAGAAGAAAGATCTCATAGCTAATGGACATAGGTGCAAGGGAGAATTTGTTGACCTGATATGCTCCTTGTCCATGGCTAATATTCGGACAGGCACAAGACAGACTAGGCATGCACTATTCCCTTGGAGTAAGTCCCCTAAGTCTGGTCCACATAGACAAGGTATGCACTGCTCCTTTGGAGCCATAATCAGCTTGGGCAAGCCAGCCCTTGTTGGGAAAGAAGCCATCCGGCTCAGTTTCAGGTCAACAGGACCAAGTTCTGGGAAACTACCAGATGCCCACTCCGATCGTCAATCGAATTTTCGGATTGAAAAAATCAGGTGGCAAAATGTCTACGATCCAAGTTTCAGGTCAATCCAACAGTCGGATTGGGAGATATGAATTTTCAAAGTTTTTAGGGTCATCGACCGCCAATATCCGGGTGACCATGGGCGAAGGCTCTATGCCTTAGCCTAAGAAAATAAAAGGGCAAGAGATCCAGATTCAAGACTTGATGGGAGAAATATCCAAAAAGGTCCAAGATTCTTGGGTTGCCTTGTCAGAGGGTCTCTGTAGGAAAAAGGCACCTCTCCTTACTTTTTGGGTGAGGTAAGATCCTTGTGTGCTAGCCATGCACACATGGCGATTCTCCATGGGATTGAGGGTTATGTGACCACTAGGAGTGTGCCATGAAAGTGTTTTCTAGCTCTCTAGGTTGTCTGTGAGTGGTCTGCCTGATTGCTAGGCTGATTTCCTTGTGTGAGTTTATGGTCTCTAGTATGTAAGCCTTAGCCTCCATGGCTAAGTGGTGTGACTTGTGAGAGGGCTCACTTACCCAAACTCTAGTTCTATATATACTCCATCATTTTGAGTGATTGAATAACCATTCTTCTGCACAAATCATGCCCTTCCCGTCCCACATGCTCGCTGCTCCAAGGCTACCTCTTTCCTCCAGTTCCACCACATGGTATCAGAGCCAAGTTCTGCCACTTTCAGCCAGCACAGTTTGAGAGTGACGGGTTGGGGTTAAACCTTAACCATTATTCATGATCTACCGCAAGATCTTCAAGTTCAGAAGAAAAGCTTTCCAACGAGCTCAAATCGCAAAGATCCAACGGTCGGATTGAGAGTTTTTCTCAAAACGAGGTCAGCCAGGGCTACAGTATTCTTTTTGAGTAAGATGGTCGCCTTATGATAGCCATAACTCTTGTTTCTCTGTCCAATTTGAAAATTAGCAGATTTAAATTAAAGTATTTTTCCTCAGCTTTCTATTGGTGCAAAAATATTTGCATTCCATCGGTACGTTTGGGAGAAATGCCGTTTACAAGCTGGTTGGTGTAAGCTGGAGTAGGAGCAAAGCATACCCTATTTTCAAAAGGGCATATCTCTGAAAATTCCCCCTTGATCACCCTGTTTTATGGATTGATCTGAAAGATTTTGAGCTGAATTACCAGTTTTTCAAAATTCCCAGTCTGTTGGCCTCTACAGTCCACTTTCTATCAGACAGATTTTTGGCTCAACAGTAGAAGCAGGGATAATGACGGCACTTTAGGGTAGCGCTCAGTATCACCAAGGCTCAAAATGGCAACAGCAGGCGTGGTAATAGCAGCCCAGCCCTTGGAGAGGCTGGAAGAACGTGCCAACCTCACGTTTTGGAAGATTCGTAGCCGCCTCTTTTTAGAGGAGAGGGGCTTGTCCGAGGTGGTGAGCGGTGATGAACGCTCTTCGCCTCCACAGCTAAAAGGCATCATCACAGAAGAGGTGGTGGCGGGATAGACGCCGTAGAAAGGTGGAGCAGATGCACGTTCATCTACAACAGAGGAGTGGAAGAAAAAGGAGAGACAGGCTTACAGTCTACTTGTCAATACCATGTCCAACCCGCATCTTGAGTACGTGAGTGACAAGGCTACTTCAAAAGAGGGGTTGGACATGTTTTGCAAGAAGTATGAGAGCAAGGATCCTGCATTCCTCATGCTTTTGGAGGAGAAGATGATGGCGTTGAAAATGCAGGGTGGCCAAGGGATAGAGGCTTACTTGGACAGGGCAAAAGAGCTGGCGAAGCAGCTGAAAGCAGCCGGTAGCCTTGTGGAAGACATGTGTTTTGTCCTCCTATTGCTGAAGAGACTCCCAACGAGCTATGACACGGTGCGAGAGACATTGGAGTACCAGCCGACTCTCAACCTCAAGGTCATCTGCACGTACCTGGTGTAGGTAGAACTGGATCGCAAAGCAGCTATCTCCAAAGCAACAGCAGCGACAGTCATAACAACGTCAGCAGCAGCAGCAACAGGAGAATTAGACCGGCACGCGTCATTTTCGCAACATGAACGTCGCCAAGGAGGTGCACAACCGCCTCTGCAAAATCTGACATGTCGCATAAAGAAAAGGCGGATCTGGCGTGGTACAAGGGCTTGGGATGTACCAAGAGTCTTACATACCACAACGAGTGATTTACATGGCTGTTCTCCATTCTTCCTTGTCCGATTGCTTTGGGTGATGATTGGATGGTACATGCAGAGGGGATTGGGATTGCAGAGATGTGGTTAGAGACCCTACGTGGCATTGAAGTGGGTGTATTCCATAGCGTGCTGTATGGCTCTGGTGCTGTGTTCACCCTTCTCTCAGTGTCCTCTCTTACCAACAAAGGACTGCGCGTCGTCTTTGATGATGACTATGGCTACATCCTCGACAAGGAAACAGGAGAGGAGTCAGCCAGGTCGGTGAAAGAAGGCGATATGTACCTCCTGCTCGGGCAACCAAGATTCCGCACGAGCAGAGCCTTGCAGCAGCTGTCCAGGCCAAAGATGGCAAAATGTGGCATGCGCGCTACATCCAAATCAAGGCACTACGCAGTGACCGCGGTGGAGAGTACCTGAGCAAGGAGTTCGAGTACTACCTCGCAGCAGCAGGCATCAAGGCGTAGCGCACCGCGCCATACTGGCCACAATAGAATGGCATAGCAAAACACACCAACCGCACTATCGTTGAGTCTGCGCGCTCCATGCTGTACGCGGCTCGGCTCACCTACGATTTTCTGGCCAAAATTTTAAGCACTGTGGTTTACATGAAGAACCGCAGTCCAATCAAGTCCCTGGAGCAGATGACGGCGTACGAGGTGTGGTTCGGTAAGAAGCCAAGCATGGGTCATCTTTGTGCGTTTGGCAGCTTGGCATACTTGTACATGCCAAGGGAGAAGCGGTAAAAGTGGGACGCGAAGAGCACACAAATGCTCATGATTGGCTGCGATGTGCCAAGCAAGAGATATCGCCTCTACGAGAGCGATACAGGCCACGTCATCATATCTAGGGATGTTGTCTTCAATTAGAGTTACGTCATCGGTACCAATATTGTCTGTGGAGAGGCTACAGAAGTAACAGCTGCAGAGGCAGTGGGAGCACATATTCTTCCTGACCTAGTCTCTCCTGATCTTTCCTCCACTGTGACAGTGAAGAACCAGTATACTCTCTCATGTCTGATGCAGCAGATACAGCGGCCTCATGAGAAGAAGGAGAAGAAGAAGATGTGCCACCATCAACAGGAGCAGTTGTGCACGCAGCACCGCGTCAGCCGCTTGCTAATGCTCTAGTACCAGGTCGGAGGTACCCTCTCACAGTGCGCTAAAAGCCTAGTGAGCGCGGGAGTTATTGGATGCTCCACAATCCAGACCAGATGATCATCACAGTTGCAGCAGACTCTGATGAGCCGACGTCCTACAATGAGGCCATGGCGTCACCAGATGCGACAGATTGGGTGCAAGCCATGGAACAAGAGATACAGTTGAAGCTCCACAGTGGTACGTGGGAGGTGACTGAGCGTCCACCTGGACGTAAGGTGATCAAGTGCAAGTGTGTATTCAAGAAGAAGCGGGGAGCAGATGGCAACCTGGAAAAGTACAAGGCAAGGGTAGTCGCCAAGGGCAACTCGCAACAGGAAGGCATCGATTAATCACAAATCTTTACTCCTGTTGCCAAGTTTACCTTTGCGCGTACTCTCCTTTCCTATGCAGCACCAGAGGACTTTGAGGTCCACCACATGGACGTCAAGACGGCGTTCTTCAACGGTGACCGCGAGGAAATTTACATGGAGGGGTTCGACGTGGATGGCTAGGACCACTTGGTTTATACGCTACAAAAGTTGCTGTATGGCCTCAAGCAAGCGTCGCATGCTTGGAACCAGAAGTTGGGTGCGGCGTTACATTGCATGGGGTTTGAGCGCATCAAGTGTGACTATAACGTCTATCACTGACAGCATGGTCATGAGGTGCTCATGATCATCGTCTATGTGGATGACATGCTCCTCCTTTCTAATAGCATGTCTCCAGTACAGGAGTTCAAAGAGGCCATGTAGGAGCGCTTCAAGATGTCTGATCTTGGGGAGGCATCATACTTCCTCGGTATCTAGATCACGTGTGACATGAAATCACGCTCTCTCTCAGTACAGCAAAGCCTAGTGGCTTGACATCCTTGACTACATCAAGGATGTCTTGCAGTGGTTCGGCATGGCAGAGACAAAACCCATTGGCACGCCACTGGAGACGCGGCATTACCTCGTGAGCTTCAATGGAGAAGCAAATTGTTGGATTTGGAGGAGAAAGGGAGCCTTGGAGTAGCGAGCATGTGTGATTGGAAGGGCATCACTTCTGCTGAAGAATGGTTGTTCAATCACTCAAAATGATGGAGTACATATAGAGCTAGAGCTTGGGCAAGTCAGCCCTCTCACAAGCCACACCATTTAGCCTTGGAGGCTAAGGCTCATCCACGAGAGTCCATAATCTCACACAAGGGAGGAAATCAGCCTAGCAATCAGGCTGACCACTCACACACGACCTAGAGAACTAGAGAATGCTCTCATGGCATACTCCTAGTAGTCACATAACCCACAAACCCATGAAGAATCGCCATGTGTCCATGGCTAGTACACAAGGATCTCACCTCACCTGAAAAGTAAGGAGAGGTACCTTTATCCTCNTCAGCACACTCTGACAAGGAAATCCTAAGAGCAAGGACCTTTTTTAATATTTCTCCCATCAGGTCTTGACCCTGGAATTCTTGCCTTTTTCTTTTCTCAGGCTAAGGCATGGAGCCATCACCCATGGTCACCCGATCTGCTCTGATCGCCAATCTGACTTCACCACTTGAAAGATCAGGTGGCAATTTGTCTACGGTCCATGTTTCAGGCCGATCCAACGGTCGGATTGGGAGATATGAATTTTCAAAGTTTCCGGGGTCATGGGCCGCCGATATCTGGGTGACCATGGGTGACGGCTCCTTGCCTTAGCCTGAGAAAAGAAAAAGGCAAGAGGTCCAGGGTCAAGACCTGATGGGAGAAATATCCAAAAAGGTCCTTGGTCTTAGGATTGCCTTGTCAGAGTGTGCTGACTAGGATAAANTTGTGAGAGGGCTGACTTGCCCAAGCTCTAGCTCTATATGTACTCCATCATTTTGAGTGATTCAACAACCATTCTTCAGCACAAGTGATGCCCTTCCAATCACACATGCTCGCTGCTCCAAGGTTCCCTCACTCCTCCAGATCCAACATTTGGTATCAGAGCCAGATTCTGCCAGATTCAGCCAGCACAGGCCGTCACTTTGAGAGTGACGGGTTAGAGTCAAACCTTGACCAAAGTTAACAATCGACCACAAGATCTTCAAGTTCGCAAGACAAGCTTTCAAACGAGCCCAAGATCGCGAAGATCCAACGGTCGGATTGAGAGTTATGCTCAAAACGAGGTCGGCCAGGGCTACACTCTTCTCTATGAGTAAGACTGTCGCCTTGTGATGACCATAACTCTCTCATTTCTTTGTCAAATTTAAAAAGTGGAACATGCAAATTGTTGTATTTTTCCTAAGCTTTCTTTTGGTGCAAAAATATTTGCATTCCATTGATTCTTTAGAGAGAAACGCCGTTTACAAGCTGGCTGGTCTGAGTTGGAGTAGGAGCAGAAGCATACCCTGTTTTCAAGAGGGCATATCTTTCAAAATCTCCTGTTGATGACCCTGTTTTATGGGTCGATCTGAAAGGTTTTGAGCTGAAGTTTCCAGTGGTGGGCTCAGTTTTTTAAAATTCCCAGTCTGCTGGCATCTAAAGTCCATTTTCTGTCAGACAGATTTGTGGCAGAAGCAGCAGCAGAAGCAAGGGTAGCGCCGCCACCCAAGGGCAGCGTTGAGCATCACCCAAGCTCAAAATGGCAGCAGCAGTCGTGGTAACAGCAGCCCAGCCCTTGGAGAGGCTGGAAGGACGCGCCAACTTCACATTTTGGAAGATCCGTACCCGCCTCCTTTTGGAGGAGAGGGGCTTGTGGGAGGTGGTGAGCGGCGACGAGCGCGCTCCGCTTCCACAGGCAAAAGGCATCACCGCAGCGCAGGTGGTGGCGGGGAAGACGCCGCAGAAAGGTGCAGCAGATGTAAGTTCATCTACAACTGCAGCGGCGACATATGAGGAGTGGAAGAAGGACAGGCAGGCCTACAGTTTGCTTGTCAACACCATCTCCAACCGCATCTTCAGTACGTGAGTGACAAGGCTACTGCAAAGGAGGGGTGGGACACATGGTGCAAGAAGTATGAGAGCAAGGATCCTGCATTCCTCATGCTTTTGGAGGAAAAGATGATGGCGCTTAAAATGCAAGGTGGTGAAGGGATGGAGGCGTACCTGGACAGGGCAAAGGAGCTGGCGAAGCAACTGAGAGCGGCCGGCAACCCTGTGGAAGAGACGCGCTTCATCCTCCTCTTGCTGAGGGGACTCCCAACCAGCTACGACACGGTGCGAGAGACGCTGGAGTGCAAGCCAACTCTCGACCTCGACTTCATCTGCACACACCTGGTGCAGGTGGAATTGCGTCGCAATGCAGCAAAGCGCAATGGCGGCGGCAGCAGTGAAGCAGATTTTGTAGCCACAAGCTCACGCAACCAGCAGCAGCAGCAGCAGTCTGGGCAGCAAAGAGGCAAGAAGAAAGGCAAATGCCACTACTGCCAGAAAGAGGGACACTACAAGGAGTGTTTCAAACTCAAGAGGGACCAGAAGGAGCAGCAGCAGCAGCAGCAGCAAAAGCAGCAGTCTCCACAGCAGCAACAGCAGCAGTCACAGCAGCGTCAGCAACAGCAGCAGCAGCAGAACCAGGCAGGAGTACGCCACTTTGGCAACATGAACGTGGCGAAGGAGGTGCGCGACCGTCTCTTCATGGCGAAGTCTGACATGTCGCAGATGGAGAAGGCGGATCTCGCATGGTACAAGGACTCAGGGTGTACCAAGAGCCTGACGCACCACAAGGAGTGGTTCACACAGCTGC
>SZWC01001897.1:8796-33805 GCA_023375785.1 Penium margaritaceum
CTGGAACCAGGAGATCAGCAGCACACTTCTCCGTGGCGGCCTCCAGCGCAGCACCGATGATCCCGCACTGTTTCTCAGCCCAAGAGGTCAGACCTTTGCCGCAGTTCTGGTATACGTTGATGATCTCCTCATTGCATCACCAGACCCGGCCGCCATCCAGCGTGTCAAGGACTTGCTGCACGCCGCCTACCATATGAAGGATCTCGGGTCTGCCCGAGTTTTCCTGGGCATGGAGCTCAAGCATGACCGCTCCCAGGGCATCCTTCACGTCCACCAGGCTGCCTATGTGCAGACCCTGTCAGCTCGCTTCGTCGAGGACCTGCCGCTCGTGTCTAGCGCTTCCTCACCCATGTCACCCGATGGCCAGGTGAAGCTGAAGAGTCCTGACCCAGCTGTTGTGGAGGAGCCAATTGATGTGACCACGTATCTGCGGATCATCGGGTCACTGATGTTCCTGGCGACGACAACGCGTCCAGACATCGCGTTCGCCGTCAACCTCCTAGCCCAGTTCTCTCAAGAGCCGCGTCACCTCCACTACGAGGCCGTGATCCGAGTGCTGCACTATGTCGTCTTGACCCCTCGGCGAGGTCTCATATTTCGCCGCTAGCCGTCCGTCGTTGCAGTGGGCTACAGCGATAGCGACTAGGCTGGTAGTCCAGACGGTAAGAGTCGCACAGGCTGGATCTTCCTGATCGGTGGCACAGTTGTGTCCTAGCGCAGTGGCAAGCACGGGTGCATTGCACGCAACACTGCTGAGGCTGAGTACGTGGCCCGTGGCTCAGGTGAGTGTGAGAGTGTGTGGTTGCGTCTTCTGTTGTCCAAGTTGTGTCAGTCTGTCGCATCCATCACCTTGCATTGTGACAATGAGAGTGCCATGGCCATTGCAAACAATGACAGTGTGCATCACACTAGCACAAAGCACATCTATGTTGAGTATCACCATGTGCGTTTATTGTTGCACGACGGCAGTATCAGCATCGTGTGGGTTGAGACAGCACGACAGCTGGCTGACTTCCTGACCAAGGCAGCGAAGCGGGACTCTTTCAAGAAGGCTGTGAGTTCAGTCAGTGTGCGTCCGTGACTTGCCCTCTTTGTCTCTGCTTGCGTCACTGCGCGTCCTAGGGGAGTCTGTTTGTTGACCGTGTCTCTGCCCGTCCATGTGCACTACGCCTGTGAGTCATGGGGGAGTTTTGGTTTTTGTGCTCATTGTGCTCTGTTGTGTCCTCCCGGCTTGTGTACATCGGCGTGTAGATGACAAACGGCAAGACTCGACGCTGATGGAGTGTCGTCCGGTGGAGCTGACGCATGCTAACGTCTTCTCGCAGTTTGGTGGAGCCTCCTCTCTCCGGCGACGTGTTCAGCTCCATCGGCACGCCTCCTCAGTGGTCACGCTGACGGCGGTCGCTGCCACCGCAGTCGCTGTCTGCATGCGTCCAGCGCGTCCTGTCGCGCCTGCGTCGTCATGCACTGTCTAGGGTCCTTGTTGCATGTTGCATGGCCCTGGTCGGCAGCATAAACCATCGTGGGCACTGCCTGGATTCAGGCAGCCATAACTCCTTGCTACTTTTTTTCTAGTTGATTCTGACTCCACGGCTACGTTTGCAGCGTCGGTATTATGATATGGTCCAGTTTTCAGGCAAAACGGACGACGCCCGGGTTTTGGGCTGTCAGCTGTCTGGCAGGCCTCACCGAGAAAACCTGCCAGCCTGAAAATAGCTGCTTTCTGATTGGCTGGTGAACTGAGTAACAAGCTCTACAGAGCTGGGGGGGAGGCTGGTTCTTGGAGGGATCTCCCATTGTGTCTCATTCTTCATTGCTAATCGGTTACTATCAGTTTTGAGCTGCTTTCCGGCGCTAACACTGGCACACGCACTTCTGACTTACAAACCCAGAGCTTCCAGACTTAGACTCTAGAGCAGCAGACTGCGGGGGCAGCTGACTAAAGCAACGAGCGTGGAAGCCTGCACGCTGCATCAACAACGTTGCTGCCCCAACCTGCTGCCTAGTTTCTGTTTGTGTCGGAAATGCCCATTCGGCAAGAGTAGTGACTCGTGTACATGTGGTATGTATCAAACCCCCCTAGTCGCGACATCCTGGCGAGCGTACAGATGTGGCTCGGAGACGGCGGTAGTAGTCGTTGATGAGATGATCAACGTTTTGGAGGCTTTCGTAGGGTTCCCAGCTCTTGTGCGCGACGTCATAGCCGTGCCACTTGACGAGATATTGTGTCGTCTTGCCTTGTTGTCGGTGGCCAAGGATGTCCTCGATGATGTACACCGTGTCTTCGTCCACTTGAACTGGATGCGGAGGAGGGACATTTCTTCCACGGAATTTTGAATCGCGCAACTATAGGGATTTGCATGCCCTCAACCTCAAACGGGCCCAACTACCAGGGTTTGAGCTTTGAACAGTCGAATCCGTGGAGCTTGATGTTTGAGAAACTCATGAAGACTTTTTCGCTAGCGGCAAAGACGTCGTCGTTGCGATTTCAGTCGGCTACTCCCTTCATCGCTGCTTGTCACTTTGCGAGGGTTTGCCGTGTTTCCTCCCATATGGTGGTGAAAGTCTTGGCATTGAACGTCAACAGCGGGAATGTTGCTGCAACTTTGTAGTCCAACTGGTGTGCCGGGAAGTTTGCCATGCACCACTTCAAACGAGGTTTTACCAGCTGCGGTGGAAACTGCCAAATTGTATGGGATTTTGGCGGTTACAAGTTTTGTGCCCAATCTGTCCCGTGAGGTTTGCATTATGTTCGTAGAAGCTATTCAAGCGGCTGATTTATCTGCTCGGTTTGACCGTCGGTTTGAGGATGAAACGCTGGTAAAAGCTGAATTATGCCCCCATAGCGAGTCATCAGTTCACGCCAAAAACGACTGGTAAATCAACCGTCTCAATCGCTCGTGTTGGTTCTTGGTACGCCGTGTAGCCACACGATGTCGTTTAGAGATAGCCATGCTGTTCGCTCGACGGTGACGGTTGTCGTTGTCGGGATGAAGTGGGACATTGTAGAAAGCCTGTCGACGACCACAAGGATTGCGTCATATCCCTCTGTTGTGACCGGTAATCCTATGATGAAGTCCATGAAGATGTCTGTCCATGATTCTGTCAGAACAGGGAGAGGTTGCAAAAGTACGGGTGGCCTCGTGCAACGGGATTCTCGTCGCTGACGGGTGTCGCAAGTTTTGCAGAAGCTGGCCACGTCGGATTGCATATTGTCCCACCACTAGTTTTTTGCCAGCTTTTTTAGTGTCTTGTCCTCTCGTGAGTGTCCACTTGGTCCGGTGTCGTGGTACTCTTCAAGCAGCATACGACGCGTTTTGCCGTTCGTGGGCACGGCCACTTGGTTAGTGAAGGGCCGTCACTAGTAGGGTGCATCAAACCAGAATTTTGCTTTATCATATCCGCCTTGTTGGTAGTAGTCTCGTGCAAACAGTTGCTCGAGGTACGGGTCTCACTCTAGCTATAGCATCACCACGTCAACCATAAAATCTGGTCGGTGGCTGAGTGCATCCACTAGATTGATTTTGCCTAGCCAATAGTCGATTTCGTAGTCGAACCCGGATTCAAGGAACTCCATCCATTGGGTTTGACGTTGACTAAGATTTCTCTGTGTCTTCAAATGTTTTAGCGTGTGGTGGTCGATGCGCACGATGCTTCGGCGACATTCCAGAGAGCATCGCCATGTCTTGAATGTGTGTACGACCGCCAGCATCTCCTTCTCGTGTACTGCGTAGTTAAGTTTCGGTCCTTGCAGCTTTCAAAACATGTAGGCGACCAGTTGTTTGCCGTTGCCATGGTCTTACAAAAGGACCGTGCCAATGGCTCGGTCTGATGCATTTGTGGCCATGACGTAGTCGACCGTTGGATCTGCTAATCGCTGTGACCTTGGCTGACGCCAAGGTCACAGCGTTTCACAAAGCGATGAATGCTTCATGTTCACTATCTCCCCACCACCACTCGTTTTCCTTTCGAGTGAGATGGGAAGGAGGCGCTAACACTCAGGTGTAGTTCCGCACAAATCGTCGGTAGTAATTGCAGAATCGAAGAAAAACTTGATTTTTTTAACGCTGGTTAGCGTCGACTCCTGCCACCATCTCTGGATCCATGGTGATCCTTCCACCGTAGATAACTTGATCCAAAAACTCAATCAAACAACAACCGAAGTCGCATATTGATTTTTTTAATGTTTTCTATCTTTGTAAAACTTCGATGACTTTTTTAAGATGTCCATCGTGCTCCTTTGGGGTACGGCTGTACATCAGAATGTCATCTCGGTACAAAATCGTCAAGGTACGGACGGAGAATGTTGTTCATTGCTGCCATAAACATCGTGAGGGCATTTGTGAGTCCAAACGACATGATCGTGAACTCAAAGTGCCCATAACAAGTTTGGATCATCGTCTTCTGGATGTCGGCGTCCGCCACGCATGTATGGTGATATCCGCTGTGTAAGTCGATTTTGCTAAAAATCCGAGCTTCTCGGAGTTGGTCAAAGAAAAATTCAGCTCGGGGAAGACGGTAATGGTTGTTGATGGTAGCGTCGTTCAACACCCAAAGTTTCACGCACATCCTAATCTTGCCAGTTTTCGTTTCTACAAATAGTACTGGTGCGGTGTAATGTGATGTGGATGGGCGGATGAACCCTTGAACGAGCATCTTGTCGAGCTGCTTTTTCAGCTCGGTCAGCTCGTGATCACTCATCCAATAGGCCCCTTGAACGATAGGTCTGCTACTCGCCTTCAGTTCGATGCGATGCTCAATGTCTGGCTGAGGAAGTAAAGCCTTCGGGAGTTCATCGGGGAAGACGTTTTGCAAACTCTTGGATGAGAGGTGCGAACTCTTTGGGTACCATCGCAAACTTTGTTGATGCCGATGAGGCTGATGAGGCCGATGATGAGTCAGCTGCTACCACTTCTTCTTCTTCCATCGGCTTGAGATGTGCGATAACGCACGAGCTCCTTGTCGTAGACAGCGCTTGGCCGCATTGAGCGATTTCAGCGCTTCGGCTTCTCCGGCTTCCTCTGTTGCTTTCACCTCTGCTACATTCGCTATTGGCTTCTGTCCTGCTCGTGGAAGTTGTCGTTTGGCAATGTCGATCTCCATGTGGACATCACCGCTGTTCAAGCCGACTTGCGAATTGTGCCAGTAGAGGAATTCTCATGTGAGGATGATTTTGTGGTCGCTCATTTGACAAGTTCTCTAGATCGTTACATCCCGTAGATCTCCCACTTGTAGTTGTAGTGGTTCTTGAATTCTTTGTATTTGTAGTCTCCCATTGATGATTTTTGGTTCAACAGTTTGCGAACCATGTTGTCACTTACACAACTGTGTGAAGCTCCTCCATCCAATAGTGCCAGTACTGTTCTACGACTTTTGCATCCTTGAGGTTGAATTTTTAGCAATATCACTGGTTGGTCGTCCTCGTACCCATCGTCAAACTTTGCGATCGTAGAAACCCTCTGCAACGATGTAGGCCGTTCAGATTGGTGACCATCCAGCCCAGATCTCTCCCCACGGACCAGAGTTGTGCCTTTTACTCATGCCCTCTGCCGTTTCTCGACACGTTTTCTTGCAACATTCTCCCCTTTTTGGCCTTCTCCTTCCTCCGACAATTTCAAGCGATGTGCCCGACTTTTTTCGCAGTTGTAGCAGGTTCAAGTTTCTCTCTGGTCGACGTCGTCCACTTCCATCGGATTTGAGGAGACCGTCGACTGGTTTTCTTTTGATTCCATGATGATTGTGGTTAGGAGGTCCCCAGTCGTAGTATTCCTAGATCCAAGCGATGTAGTCACCGCTATCGATCCTTTCTGCTCCTGCGATCATCCGCGGCAAGTCGTTTTGGATGCCAAATATAGCTATTGCTTGCCGGATATCTCGCCTAAGGCTGTTTTGGAAGTGAAAACAAAGTTCTTCGGAGACGATGTTTGCTTTTGTTATGATCTCACGAAATCTTTGCGTGTACTGCTCCATGTTGGATTGCTGATGTAGACGAGTGGCACTGGAGGATAGGCGTAGATAAACGAGGAAGTGGAAAACGCCTGCGGTCGGTGATATGAGACGGGCGCTTTCGCCGTTGATGAGGCTCCACCAATGTCCTAGTGCCGTTGGATGGTCTTTACATCGGACCACCAACTTAAAGCTGTGGCACACAAAAGGTTGGCTGCTAGGTCAATTTTCTTTTGATCGTCGTTGACCCTAGCAGCGGTGAAGTACACCTCCAAACTCGTCAGCCACATCCAAACTGTTGGTCCTTTTTATTTTGTAGGATCAAATGGTTTTGGTGGAGCCGGAAATTTTTTGGGTTCGCTCAAGAGTTGGGAATTTCTCATGACGAGCACAGCTTCATGCGCGCTTGCGTTGCAAAGAGCTTCCATCGTAACGTTGAGTTATTGGAACATGTGGTTGTTGATTCCTTTGAGTGTAGAGATCCTCTTTGCCCGTTCATTGTTTATCTGCGCCTATCGTCCAGTGCCACTTGTCGTCCCTTGTATCTTCGTCAAGGCTATTGGTAAGGGCAGCTGGTTTGTTGCAATTGAGTCCGTGAGTGGAGTGGTCGTCGAAGCTGTAGGGGTCGCTCTAGCTGCCGCATAGCCTGCCACGTCAGCATTTGCTGGCGCTTCACAATTCGCATGCTTCAGCACATTCTGCTCCTCCATCATTGAATTCCATGCGGAAGACCCGCTGGTGGTCGTCGGTTGCGCTCGCTTGCCTCACTTTGTCATCGTGAAGCCTGGAAAGTCTTGACGTGTAAGATGCGCTCGCAGCTTATGCGATGTACTCCTCCGAATGGGTAAAGTAGTCGGATGCGTCTCTAGCACCGCTGAGATCTGATGCCAAGTGTTACGCCGGACGGAGCGTAGATGGTGAAAAAGTAGAAATTACGAGGCAAAGTAAGATTTCGAATTTGGGACACTTGAGCAATTTATGATTAGCAATAAGTGTACTTTGATGACAAGTGTTGAAATGATCGTACATATGTATTCAAGTATCGAGTTGTTAATGAAGCATAGTTGCGAGGATATTTGGAAAAAGTGCAAAAGTGATCAGATCAACAGTCCAACTACATTTCTAAAGAAATTGGCATGCGTGAAACATTTATCTTCTTGGTCAATGATTTGGGTGAGTAAGTGATGACATCATCATCCACAATTTTGATGTCAACATGAAGGTTGTGTAAATCAAGCAAAACTTGAAGCGATAATGCAACCGAGGATGGTGGGCGTAATGGTGGTTATTTTGTGAAGAAAAGAAGTTCAATAGCTGTCAAAATTGCCACGTCATTTTTCATGGCCAAAAACAAACATTTTTTCTAGATTCAAGAGCTTGTTCTTACTCCTTGTAATCTACAAGGCATGAAACAAAGCGCGAATGCATGCGATGGATAGGTTACAACCAGGGCTTTCTAGTGAGTCCTTACTTGTGTTAAATGCTAATCATTTGGATTTTCCACAATCATACATGTCCGTGTGGTGGCAGTTGCGACTTTATTGAAACTTCCAAGAGGCTTCACAGCCTGCATAGGATGACCACATGCCCCATTTTCTGCTGAAAAGGTTGGACCAGCCTCAATTGCATTCATGGTGGTGGACATGGTGATGGAGTTACAACTTTCTTTGCAAAGGTATGTCTGATGTCGCAAGCTGCTACGATGGATCGTTGTGGGTTGGTGGGTCTTCCCTGGGTTATTGCTGTAGCAAATCAGTCTCACAAATGCTACCACTGATGTATCTCTAGAAGAAATGCCTCACTGATATAGTGCCAAGAGAAAATCCTAAGAAGCCTCCTCATCTTGTTGTTGCTGACATAGCAACGTTGTCTAGTCCACTGATGCACTAGTAAGCAAGCAAGTGTAAAAAACATCAAGTGATAGGCTAGGGAGAAGCACAAAGTGTCATATCAAATAGCTTGGTAATACAAAAACAAATGAAAACTGCCGTGGCGCACAGTGAGTGATACACGCACCAATGTCAAGTTGTTTTGAATTCAGCTTAAAACCTTTTTTGACTAGATCTCCGCGCACAGCGATTGAAGCACCACACCATCTAAACATAGAGGAGTAGAATCTTGAGTTGGACTCTTCACATATTTACAAGCATGGATTATGCACTGGTCAGTGGACACCAAATATATGACATGCAAGTTGGGCTCGAAAGCCAGTCCATCGGAGAAATTATATCAACTGCGAAAACATTGCAACACTCGAGCAAGCACTCGGGACATCCTGCTAAGTATCCTCCCGACTATGATGACAACTAGCGTGCCCCTTATGTCACTGTCAAGGTCTACTGCTCCTTCCCCTTGTGGCTCATTACATGAGACATCGAATCGTCACTCTCAGGCCATCCGCACAAGAGGATTCTTGGCAGTAGCATGCAGGGCAGGTGACCACCCTCGAGGAGATTCTCACTATGCTAGAGAGGATGTTCTATCCCACAAAGCCAAATCCAGAGCACTTCACCAGGCTGTTCAGTAGTAGCGCGTGTGTTAGTAGATGCCAAATTAAGAAAACAGCAGAAGTGACGGCAGTGATGGCCTACACTTGTAGTCACAAGGCCCTGGAGTGACAGGTCTCCTAATTTTTAATCTCCGGTTACAAGAGGTTGTCAGGGGGGTGAGTTGTCTCCGGTTGGGTCAGCAGACCAATCCTGCCTAGGTTTTCGAGTTGCGTGCAATTCATTCTCGACGCGCAGCTCTCCCAATGTGTCAATCGGTAGGCTTTGAATCCCTCGTGTGCTCAAGCGTGACCTTAATGTCGCTCTCCCCATGGATCTGCAGCCAAAGGATTTTAAGATCCCATTGTGTCAAGCAAAATGATGCACGGGAACGTTTGGCTCTGGATAATGGACAAGCTTACCATTCATCAAATGGAACCAACTATAATCCATTGCAACAACCATGGTTTAATTATGCTAAGCAGAAATCCTATTCTCCACAAAAGAACTAAACACATAAAGCAAAATTACCATTACCTGAGAGATGTAGTTGTTGAGGGTAAATTCAAGCTTTTATATATTCCAACTAAACAGCACGTGTCAAACACATGTACAAAGGCACTTGACCGGAATGAGAACGAGTCCCTCTGTTAAAGAACGAGACTAAAACAATCGTGATTATTTTATATAGGAGGTTGGAATCCGGCCATTGATGTTCGCCTGATGAAATGTCAAAACATCAATAAAAAATCATATGGAAGAAGTGCAGAGAGAAAACCTCATCCTCTAATGCAAGGACTGGGTCAAGGGTGAGCATTTGAAGGAGGGCCATATCAATTTGCAAAACAATTGTTGAATAAATGGGGGAGAATGTTTCTCTTGGTTGTTCTCTTTTCTCGCTGTTTTGTTGACAAGGATTCAAACATATGGGAGGCGGAATGCTTCAAATGACCTGTGCTCAAATGTGGCAAAAGCTACAGAGTGCCAGGGGACAGGTGCAACTCTCTCCCATGGTCCTCTGTGTTCTACGCCACCTACTACCTACTACACAACCTATTTGGAGGGGGTCAATAGAGAGGGCAATTTGGTGCCTCCACTACCCCGTGATTCCTCTTATTTGATAAGATTCTTCAGTACGGCAACAGAAGTAACCAAGCGGATTACACAAAGTGTGCATTATGGGTGATCAGAGCTTCGGGAGAAAAACCAGGCTGATGTGGCACATCGCGAACAACAAGACACAAAGTGCAGAGGACACCTTCCCTGACTATGAGCAACAGGAAAATCGATCATCATGCTCCGCCAGTGGTTGATCAATCATGATCTACGGCTTGATTATTTTAGATCATACTCTACATAGACCAAAGGAAACATCGTAAGCAACAGTATGATGAAGGTGAAGATTGCAAGCGCAAGGAAGCAGAACAACTCAACACTGGGAAAAAAAGGCCCTACTACCACTGTGTTCCACCAAAGATAGTTCATTTTGTCTTTCAATTTCTTATGGTGCTTCTTATGCACTTGGAAGATAGTACAGTAAATTCTTCTTACCCTCTAAAATTTCACCTGATCCTTGGTACCTTTTCCAAGAAGAAGTCTTTTGGTGACCGGTGCCTTGCACAAATGTTCTGACTCACGTCTTAAGCAGTTAAAAGATCCAAGCCATGTTAAAGAGAATGGTTGAAAACAAACAATGGGATGCTCTCCAAGCTTTGAATGAATGGTAGTGTGCATATGTTGCATGTTGGTAAACACATGCCCTGCTGTGTTTAAAACTCGATATTAACCATTTTTTGTCGCCAAATCTCGTCAAATTTGATGCTTCGCTGAATTCATCGAGGCACTGAAATAATTCGAAAGACAGAAAAATGAATTTAAAGTGCCACCTAGAATGGTTCACTATCGGGTTCATTCTGGTCCTTGTCTTGCATCTATAAGCCCGCGTTGTCTGTTAGAATTACACGTTCCGGGTATAGCTTCATGTCCCGTTGATTCAAATCATCCAACGGTGTTTTGAATATTTGGATCCACGCGTGCACTGGACATGTGGCGATCACCGCATGTCGAGCGCACGCGGCGACCCTCGCAGTCATCCGTAGGCAATCTGTCAGGGATCCTGACAGATCGCATACAAGTGAACACGCACCACGTCGTCGAGTGTAGGAGAATTGCCGCTTTGCCAAATTCAAAAAATTGTACAGGACCGATTGACAAGATTAAGGTTCCACCCTGTGCCATTCGACAAATTCCCAGAGAACAGAAAGAAATTACCTAGTTGACAAAATTAAAGATTTCTAAATTCATGACTGCTCAATCAACCAATTTAAAATTCAGTAGGGTAACGGAAAATTTTACAACCTCCTTCACGTGAGTGGAGTGGCCGATCCATCTGACTGTCACACTTGCAATGTTTGTGAGGTATTTGAGCGTGGTTTTTATCTAGCTCTATCTCTCTCTTATAACTTGTGCGAGCGTGGGCTATGGCCCGGGAGTCACTAGAACTATTCTTGTTTGACAATTACATTGGTTCCCATTTCAGTTGTCACATCACCTAGTTATTGCACACGGAAACTAGACGATTGGAATTTACATCACTTGCACAGGTACACTATGTGCTCTCATCAACAGATTTCCCCTTAAGTCAACATGCTGCCAAGTTCTATAGTAGGAGTTATTCATGAGTATTTTTGTGTGCAAAATACAGCATCAGGTCTAGTTTTGTGACAAAAGCCACGACATACATGTTCTTCATATCCATGTACTAGAGAAAGGGATTGTCACGTTCTCGGTGTTGCCTTCTGGCAGTTGGAAATAGAATCCTTGTGTGGTGGCGGAGAAAAATAGGCTTGTTGAAGTTGATGTACTCCTTGGCTCCGAGGCTAGGACGCCTTGCAAGGATGGAGATGGTAGTAAAAGACACAACTTTAGGCTAGTTTCTTGTGGCTTTAAGCTGGATTGGCTCCACAACATTGATTGGAAATGGGAGAGTCGTCATGCAGTGTCTCTAGATTTGCTAACAATACTTCAAAGTTATAGAAGATGACCACGACAATCAAAAACCTCCATCTCCATGTCTTGGATCTTTTGATTGATCTCAAAAATGGTTTAACTCTGATGTGAGCCACCTCACTCTAGATTACCAATAGCCATTGTAAATCAACCAACTAATGAACATCATACCCAGTAATCCCCTAATAAGCGACAATGTTACAAGCCCGTTTGGCTAGCGCACAAGAAGCCATTGCATATTTGTTGTACTATAGGACTACATGCATGGAGAATTTTCATTCCCTCCAAGTTTAACCCACAATACTCTCTTCATCGTCTTCGACTCTGGTTCCACGAATTCACCGCCGTGTCTCGGCTTTGCCCAATTCTCGCCCATTTCTCCTTTGCCATCCAATTCTATCTCTCGTCTTTGCATCACTTTGCTTCATCACTCTTGCCCCTTTGATCAGACCCTATTGATACCACCACATTGTGCTCGCATCTCCAAAACTCCCTCGCTACACTCCTGTTTACCTGATCACTCTACATTTGTCTCCTCCAGTGCTCTTATCTATATTTCAACATAACTACTCGAATCGGCTCAAGGCCTTCTACTTCTACCCCTGCTCTCTCGTGCATCTACACAACACATTACACGTATGTGCTTCTGCCATCACATACTTTAATGCTTCTAATGTGGTATTAGAGCATCAAAGAACATCACTTGGTGACCACTGACACAGTCATCACCTCGATGCCGCCATTGCTACCCTCTTCTGTTAGCCCTTCATAGGCTATCTACTATTGTCCCTTTCACTCCACAAGTCATTCAAATGCACCCAGCTCTGCATCCTTGGCTGCAATGGGAATTAACAGGCAACATGTCTCCCTGCGTCCATGGGTATGCACGTGGTGACTCGTGCTCTCTAGTCCCAGACACATCCACTTGCCACGCCTCCTCGGCTGTTTTTGTAGCTAACATCGGCAGCATCGCCTAGTCCACTTCTCCAGCCTTGGTGGCCCTTGTCGCCTTGACAAAGCCCTGCATCCAATTTCACGCCTGTGGTAACTTCAGGTGTCTCTCCGCCATTGACAAGCTGATAGCACCTCTCAACCTGCTCCCCATTGCCATCTTCATTGAAGCTTCCTACCACCTCCATCACCCTCACTCTTTTTTCCTCCTCCCATCACTACAGAAGCTTCATCTTGCTCTATCTATTTCATCTCCATCATCATCATCTTTAGCCGTCTCATTCAATATCACTTTGCGTCATCATATTTGGCTGCCTTCTTGCACCGCCTTTGTCTCTCTCATCCCCAGCAGTAGCCGAAGAATTGCTTGGAGTCACGACATGGGACACCACCTGTCTCCCTACTTGTCGATCTTGAGCCAATTGGGAAACAAGACGTTAGCAAACATCTGTGCTCCTCTCGGACAAGTCTCTACTACAAAAGGTCTCCTCTCAGAGTCACGATATCAAACACCACCAGTCTTCCTTCTGGCCGGTCCCCAGCCAACTGGCGCACAAGCTGTCAGTCTTTTGACATCAAAGGAGCTCTGAGCTCCCTCAACCTTCCATCAACTGCCGCCTCCTCAGCTGTTCACATCGCTCCACCCAATATCCTCCATATTCACGAGGCCCATCTCCCTCATCTGCTTCCATTAGCATCCTCTTACAACTTCCTTGTCATCCTCATCTTCATCGATCGTCATCAATCAGCACATGCCATTCTTACCTATGTCCATTTCCCCATTAATCGTTCTCTATCATCATCATCTGATGGCAAAGAACTTCTTACCGAGGATCCAAATGCTGTAGCCCACCACCTCATAGTAGATGTCATGCTACCGTGGTAGATCTAGTAGTTGGGGAGTCCATCCATAGTCAATCTCGTTGAGGGAGATTTGCACCGCGGGGTCCACCTCGATCTTGCAAGGTTAACGCGTGCAGGAAAGCGTCAAGTGTTCATAGCAAAGTTGAATGCCTACTTGAACAAGGCGTTGATCCGCCTTGCAAAAGCAGGTGTCAAGCTCTATTACTATCTCAAGATGAAGTTGAAGATATTTCAAGAAGAAGACACTGAAGACAGGTGGGGAGAGGAGGGCCTGCACTAGATTTGAGAGCACATGAGAGACAGGAGGAAGCATCGTGGGTAATGGAGGTGTTGCCGCTGGGATCTTTTGTGCTGACATAGCCCTAACCGCCGAGCATGCTGGTTGCTCCGTTGGTGCTTGGGAAATCCTGATCACCGCCCCTTCGCGATCAGCAAGCGGCCATACTGATCCTGCACCAATTGCCTCTTCAAGGATAGCATCTTGTTGTTCCTCATGTTGGCGGAGTTCCCTCTAGATATCCATTGCTTCGCGCAAAGTCCAACCCACCAACCCAGTGGCTTGTGCAGCATCGATTTGCTGTTGCTCCTGTTCCATTGGTGTCTCTTCTGTGGTTTCATCATCGCCCATCAACATGCCAAATCACAAACTACGTGTAAAAATGACACCAGCTGTGTTGGGTCCAGGAGCAGTTGGATTGGTCACTAGAGTTAAGAATCTCTTTGCAAATCTAATGGGACAAACGACACTTCATTTGGTTAAGTGTGGAGCAAGCTAGCTCCAAAAACCCCAAGGCGACTAGCAGTTTTTGCTACAAGTGCACGAGTAACAAGGTGTCCCCTTGTTACGGGTGAGACTCGCTAATCGAGTCTCACCCGTTGGCCGGCGAGCGAGGCTCGCCGGCGCTCGACAGGGTGCGAGGGCAAAATCGCCCTTTGCGCTGAGAAAAGGTGCGACTGCACTTGCGAAGTCACCATCTAGGCCAGACATTAGGAAACCTAAAACAGTCCCACAGACTTGCAAGTTGGAGTCTAATCTAGGTCTCGCATCACAGCGAGCACAATATGCCACATGAATCTCAAGAACACAACTAGGTCTACTAGCGGGGGCAGGCAAGGGTCGACGGCCGGCAGAGTGTGTGAGACAAGAGGACGACGCCGCCATCTGACGGGCTTGGCGAGCGAGTGTCTCCGCTATCAACGTGGATCACCACCGACCGCCGAGTCCCCATGCACTGCACACCCAAGGGCACATACGCACGAATATATATACAGAGGGTTAACAAGAGTTGGGAGAAGGGGCCCCTATTGAGTAGGCGCCAATGTCGCGGCAGCCCCATGCTTGTCTAGAGCTCCCCATGGGGACAAGTCTGGTCGCAGGTGCTCTTTCCACTGGCGGTTCCGTTTCGTGTCATATTGGCGTTACTGTTCTGTCCCTTTATGCCGTGCACAAGGGATTTGCTCCCTTTGGCGTTATGGGCAATGTGCCTGAAAAATTTTGAAGCTGCCACAAACGTGAAAGGCTTTCGGTGGTGGAGGATTGCCGCACAATGCTCCGCCACCTACTAACGTAGTTGTTGTGGGTGCGGATTGTTGCCTCGTAGTGCGGATATGCTTGGATCTGTCTGTGGCGTGAGCTCCTGCTTCTTGCAAGCTGTGGTACTTCCGCGGGTTCATGTGTGTGCTGATTTCATCCACAAGCGCGCGGATCAGGTTGTGTAGTAGGACCGAAAGGGGCAGTCCCTCACCTTCGGGACTTTTGGCAACAATGGACCACATAATGAACTTATCCACATAGCTTTTTATGTCGTCTCCTGGTTTCATGACATCTTCCTCAATCTTGGAAGGTGTTTCCTCTTTTGTGAGGGGCCAAAATCGCGCAATCTGGACATTGCCATCAACCTTGTAGGTAGCGAAAGGCTTTCGCACATTGTACTAGTCTGCTGCAGCGCCTTACAGATGTAGTTTAGCCATGGCTCGCAGAAGATCAACTCGGATGTGGCCAATTACAGCTTGTAGGGCTATCTGGTGATGCCATTACCATGGATCTTTGCGTGTCACACCGGTGAAGGTATCCATCCGCGGCAGGTGAGCAGAGTTAGTTCAAATGAACTGGGGAAGGGGAACCATGCTGCAGTTAGTGGCTCCTGTAATGATCTGGGTCTGAGTGGGGACACGGGAAGCGGAAGGGACATTGGCAGTGGAGATGGCCGTCGGAGTTGCATAGGTGACAAGGGCGGCGGCTGCTGGTGGACCATGACAGTGTGACTGGCCGACCATCCTTAAATGCACCTGGTATACCTGATATCCCGTCGGCGGTGTTCCCACGGAGCTTTGTCTCATGTGGTGGGAAACACTCTGTATTCCCAGCGCGGACCCCTGTTGTGTATCTGCGGTCCAATATTGGTTGGACTGTGTCTGTTGCGCTAAGTGATACAGGGGGGGTCTGGCTTTGCTACGACGACATGTGTGGTGTGGTCGTGTTCAGGGGACCCTGGACAGGACCCTGAATTCCATGAGTGTGCGACGAACCTTGAGGCATAGATCCTGGCGCGTGCTGCCACCCTGGACCAGGATGTGAGGGGTATGCATTCAAGTGGGGTGTCGGAGTTATCGGAATCGGTTGCTGGGGGAATGGTTAGTGTTACCCATCCGCGTGCTGGAAGAAGTGGATGTGGGAGAGGAATTTCTGGTAAGTCTGATGAGGGAAGGGCTAGTTGTGACCCAGCGGGAGTGGGACAGGGGACGTGGGTCCATTTGGATTCGAAGGGGCCGGAGTTGTTGGGCTGGTCGCGGAGGGGATTGAGCAGCGGTCCTAATAGCAAGGCCCACGTGCTATTGTTGTGGGTTTAACATCCCACTCACAGGCATCGTAGAAGTTGGAGTCGCCCACTTGCTATTGCTGATACGTCTCATTTGGTACGATTCTCCAGTACCGCAACAAAAGTAACTAAGCGGATTACACAAAGTGTGCATTATGGGTGATCAGAGTTTTGGGAGAAAAACCTTCCTGATGTGGCACATCGCCAACAACATGACACAAAGTGCAGAGGACACCTTCCCTCACTATGAGTAACAGGAAAATCAATCATCGAGCTCCGCCAGTGGTTGATCAATCATGATCTACGGCTTGACACTTTTTTATCATACTCTACATACACCAAAAGAAATTTCCTAAGCAACGGAATGATGAAGATGAAGATTGCAAGCGCAAGGAAGCAGAACAACTTAACACAGGGAAAACATGTCCCTAGTACCAGCGATGTTTCACCAAAGAGAGTTCATTTTGTCTGTCAACTTCTTATGGTGCTTGCTATGCACTTGGAAGATAGTACAGTACATTCTTTTTACCCTCTAAAGTGTCACTTGGTGCTTGGTACCTTTTCCAAGAAGAAGTCTTCTGGTGACCGATGCCTTGCACAAATTTTCTAACTCACATTGAAAGCGGTTGAAAGATCCAAAATAATGGTTGAAAAAAAACAATAGGATGCTCTCCAAGATTTGAATACATGGTAGTGTGGATATGTTGCATGTAAGTAAACTCATGCCCTGCTGAGTTTTGAATTCGATATCAACCATTTTTTATCGCCGAACATCGTCAAGTTTGATGATTCGCCGGTTTTTTTGAGGCACTACAACAATTCAAAAGGCAGAAAATCGATTTTGAATTGCCCCCTAGCATTGTTTACTATTGCGTTCATTCTGGTCCTTGTCTTGCGTCTATAAGCCTGCGTTATTTGTTCAAAGTACACGTTCCGGGTGCAGCTTCATGTCCAGGTGATTCAAACCATCCAACAGTGATTTGAATATCTGGATCCCCGCGTGCGCTAGACATGTGGCGATCATCGCATGTCGAGCGCACGCTGGGACCCTCGCAGTCATCCATACGCAATCTGTCAGGGATCCTCACAGATCGAGTACATGTGATCACACACCACGTCATCGAGTGTAGGAGAGTTGCAGTTTTGCTGAATTCAAAGAATTGTACAGGACCGTTTGACAAGATTAATGTTCCACCTTGTATCATTCGCTAAATTCCAAGAAAACAGAAGGAAACTACCTGGTTGACGAAATTAAAGATTTCCAAATTCATGACTGCTCAATCAACCAATTCAAAATTCAGTAGGGTAACAGAAAATTTTACAACCTCCTTCACGTGAGTGGAGTGGCCGATCCATCTGATTGTCACACTTGCAATGTTCATGAGGTACTTGAGCGTGGTTTTTACCTAGCTCTATGTCTATCTTATAACTTGTGCGAGCGTGGGCTATTGCCTGGGAGTCACTAGAACTATTCTTGTTTGAAAATTACATTGGTTCCCTTTTCATTTGTCACATCACCTATTTATTGCACATGGAACCTAGACGATTGGAATTTACATCACTTGTACAGGTACACTATGTGCTCTCGTCAACAGATTTCCCCTTAAGTCAACATAGTGCCAAGGTCTATAGTAGGAGTTATTCATGAGTACTTTTGCGTGCAAAATACAGCATCAGGTCTAGTTTTGTGACAAAAGTAATGACATACATGTTCTTCATATCCATGTAATAGAGAAAGGGATTATCATGTTCTCGGTGTTGCCTTCTGGCAGTTGGAAATAGAATCCTTATGTGATGGCGGAGAAAAAAAGGCTTGTTGAAGTTGATGTACTCCTTGGCTCTGAGGCTAGGACGCCGTGCAAGGATGGAGATGGTAGTAAAAGACACAAATTTAGGCTAGTTTCTTGTGGCTGTAAGCTGGATTGGCTCCCTAACATTGATTGGAAATGGGAGAGTCGTCATGCAGTGTCTCTAACAGTACTTCAAAACTATAGAAGATGACCACGAAAATCAAAAACCTCCATCTCCATGTCTTGGATTTTTGATTGATCTCAAAAACGGTTTAACTCCGATGTGAGCCACCTCACTCTAGATTATCAATAGCCATTGTAAATCAACCAACCAATGAACATCGTACCCAGTAATCCCCTAATAAGCGACAAGGTTACAAGCCCGTTTGGCTAGCGCACAAGAAGCCATTGCATATTCGTTGTACTATAGGACTACATTCTTGGAGAATTTTCATTCCCTCCAAGTTTAACCCACAATATTCTCTTCATCGTCTTTGCCTCTAGTTCCACGAATTCACCGTCGTGTCTCCACTCTGCTCAATTTTTGCCCATTTCTCCTCAGCCATCCAATTTTGTCTCTTGTCTTTGAATCACTTTGCTTCATCACGCTTGCTCCTTTTGCTTAGATCCTCTTGATACCACCACATTGTGCTCTCATCTCCAAAATTCTCTCGCTACACTCCTGTTTACCTGATCACTCTACATTTGTCTCCTCCAGTGCTCTTATGTGTATTTCTACATAACTACTCAGCTCGGCTCAAGGCCTTGTACTTTTACCCCTGCTCTCTCGTGCATCTACACAACACATTACATGTATGTGCTTTTGCCATCACACACTTTGGCCCTTTAATGCTTCGAATGTGGTATTAGAGCATCAAAGAACATCACTTGGTGACCACTGACCAAGTCGTCACATCGACGCCGCCATTGTTGCCCTCTTCTGTTAGCCCTTCATCCGCCACCTACTGTTGCCCATTTTGACTGCTGTAGCGTACGGGCCATTTTTAGACTTAAAAATGGCGTTTAAATATAGTTCCCGGGTTTCGGGGGCTCGAGACCGATGTCTCGACTAGTTGAGGCCCGAAAAACAATCTCGGGCTAGAGTCTAGTTCGACTCTAGCCCGTATTTGGTCCATAGGCCGGATTTAAGGCAAGAGGAGTACCGCGATGGAAGATCCATCGCGTCACTCCTCCTCCCCTCTAGTTGGCCGCTAGGGTCCTGTTCCCATGTGGATGTGCCATGTGGAACGATAGGGTTTTAGGTTTCATGTTTACAAAAATGCCCTACGACGACTACGTCTATTTGTGGCGCGGTTCGTCTCAACCAAAATGGCTGAGGCGACCATTCGCTCACTCTCCTGAGACGACTATTCTGAGGGTCTACGTTTTGGTTCTGTAGTTAGTCCCAAAACGGACCACTTCCGTTGCATTGGCATCAGAGCCAGACTTCCGCAAATTTTCTGATTTTTTAAAACCACCCGGCTGTTCCTTCCTTGTCGAAACCGTCGCTGTTCGTCGATCGGGCAATTTGCAACGAGAGAATGGAGAAAACACCCGTCGATGGAGTCTATAGACTGGGTATGGGCCGGCAGCCCGCACATGAACGCCGCACGACCGGTGGCTACGAGTTAGCTCGCTTGTTCGCTTGCTCGTTTGCTCGCTCACGCATCCGTTGCGTCGGCGAGGTAGAAAAGAAGAGAAAAAAAAAGTGCCTCACTCTGCTGATAGGAAACGGTGCCCGATCCGGCTCGCTCACTTGTTTGGCGAGTTGCCCGACAGGCCCATCAGCGAATGGCGACAGGTGAGGGCTGCCAACCCCGGAGGGCGTAACAACTGCCCACGACAGAGACGGGGAGGGGGTGATTCCCCCCTCTCCCGCTCATCTCAAGGCGCCGACGGTGCTAGAAGAGGAGAGAGGGAGCGGCACTCCCCTCTCCCCCGTCTAAGGCGCCGATGGCACTAGGAAGGGAGAGAGGGAGCGGCACTCCCCTCTCCCCCATCCTCTCAGGCGCCGACGGTACTAGGAAGGGAGAGAAGGAGCGGCACTCCCCTCTCCCCCTCCTCTTAGGCGCCGACGGCGCTAGGAAGGGAGAGAGGCAGCGGCACTCCCCTCTCCCCCTCCTCTCAAGCGCCAACGGCCCTAGGAAGGGAGAGAGGGAACGTCACTCCCCTCTTCCCCTCCTCTCAGTCTTCGACGGCGCCAGAAGGGAAGAGAGGGAGCGGCACTCCCCTCTCCCCCTCCTCTCAGGCGCCGACGGTGCTAGGAAGGGAGAGGGGGAACAGCACTCCCTTCTCCCCCTCCTCTCAGTCAACGACGGTGCTTGAAGGGGAGAGAGGGAGCGACACTCCCCTCTCCCCCTCCTCTGAGGCGCCGACAGCACCAGAAAGGGAGAAAGGGAGCGAAACTCCCCTCCCCCCTCTTCGCAGTCGCCGACGGCGCCAGAAAAGGAAGGAGGAAGCGAAGCTTCCTCCTCGCTCTCCTCTCAGTCGCCGACGGTAAAGGAGCGGAGAGGGAGCTCCCTTGCCTCCCTCGCTTTTGCCACGTGTAGTTTTCAAGTTTGATTGGCGATCGCATGAGCACACGTGCGACTGACGGAGCCGGTAGACCCTGAACGCGAGAAACAAAATATCTCAGTTTCAAAACCTGATAAGAATCTACTTTGTTTTGAGACCTTGAAGAACTTGCCCGTGGGAACGGAGACGGCATCTCCACTTGAACCCGGTTTTGACCGCCAATAGAAAAAACTTGACGTGCCAGAATTATGTTCATTTTTCATGAATCCTCAAGTTTAGAGATTCTATGTCATCCATTTTCAAGAAGGTTCAGAAGGTTGAATTTTTTTTGTGGTCGAATCCGAGTGTGTGTGGTCAAGTGGACCATCGGCTTCGACGCAAAATTTAAGAGCTCAACTTGAGATTTTCTGAAAATCAGTGGTCCTCGTTTTCTTTTACCGGTTCCATTTTGAAGCACAAAAAGGAGGAAAACCGACATTTTCCCATGTTCTGAACGGAATTCACCTAGAAATGCTTCAACGGCAGAAATTCAGCACCGACAGTGCCTAGTTTTTGCGAATCAACCTCAAATTTGGGGTATTTTGTGAGAAAACCCGAAAGGGCTGACCTTCCAAAGTCACGACATGGCTCAACTCGAGTCATACATGCGCTAAACAATTTTGTTTGCGCAAAAGAGCCACTACGGCACCGGGTTGCAAAACCACAACGGTGACGTACATCGCGACGAGATCTCGATCTAGAAATGAAAAGAAAAAAAAAGCAGACTCATCATGATAAATTTAGCACCGATAGCGCCTAAGTTTTCTGGAGTAACCTCAAAGTTTGGGGTAATTCGTGAAAAAACCCAGAAGGGGTGACTGTTAAAAGCCAAAACATGGCTCAATGCGGGTTGTACGTGCGATAAACAATTGATTTTGCACAAAAGAGGAGCTACAACGTACACTGAGTTGCAAACCACAATGGTGACATACATTGAGACGAATTCTCGATTCCAAATGAAATTATAAAAACGCCGTACATGCTGTGACCACTTGACGGCTCACCTACTTGTTGCAGCCATACAAAATGTGCAAATAGCATAAAATGAGTGTTGATTGCATAGATACACGGACGTGGACCACGTCATCGACGTAAGTGCCGATTGCACTAAGGGCAACAGCACAAGTGCTGGTTGTAGTAAATTTTCTTAGTGTCGAACACACTAGTGAAAACGCGCTAGTTGCACTTAAATCACGGATGCCAAAAACATCTGTAATGCTAGTGCCGAACGCACTGCTCATGGTCTGCGGAGGTATGACCAAAACAAAGGCCGGTTGTAAATCCACGTGGGTGCCGATTGCACGAGGGATGCTGGGTAAGTCATTTTTGAATGGATTAGATAAAACAAGAATGTGAGTTTCGATCGCACTCAACACACACACACACACGCAATGGTGAAAATCTATGCGTGATGGTATATTGACAAGTGCCGGTTGCACCTGGAATACGACCAACATGGAAAATGCAGTTGTAACATTCACGCGAGTGCCGAACGCATGATTACCATTGTGTTGAATGCATGGCCGATGAGTGTGTTGGTTTGATCATTGACACGAGCACCAAATGCATCGTTTTCATAAACGCCGATTGCACGATTGCCAAAAGCTGCAGGTTGCACTTGTGTTATGGGGGCCGAGTGTACCACTCATGCGAGTGCCGAACGCACTCTGGCCGTGAGTTACAATTGGGTTAGCTATGCTAGTAATGATGGTACAACACATGTTGTAAGATGCCGATTGCACCGATAACAAGGTGTCAATTGCACTTCGTTCTATCAACTATAATTAACTAGCCAACTCATTGCCTTGACAGGCTATCTTGTGATAGACCACCAAACAAAAGCATACGATCTATGCGTAGAAATGGTTCTAGAGACAAGCGGGTCGAGCACATTGCTTGACGCGCCAAAATACGTTGGCTGACATTTGCAAGGCATCTCGACGACGTCAAGGATGGTCATACTGTCGGATTCCTCAAATAGAGAATCAACAGGTATGGCTAGAAACAATCACAGGCGGTTGTGGTGATCAGATGTATGCCCGAACGGCATAGAAACACAGCGGTCTCAGTCATCACTGACTGTGACAATCATTGAAGGTTGAAAACTTTGCCCTGCCAATAGCAGTATGAAAACATACTTCTGAAAGAAGTACAAACCAAAATTCAAACGGAGAAATCACATGTGTGACGAGGACGATTTCCTCCGATGTGGACCATGTTAAAGATGGACGAACTCCTCCGTATCCGTAGATGGAACGTGCTACAAAAGCCTCGTCGGCTGAGCACCAATTCCAAAATCTATCAGCTTGCATCATCGCAAGGGGTCAGCGCGCATGATCAGACACTAGAGACAACCTACTTTTCAATGGATCATGGTATGAGATTCATGCCATTGAACTTCAACCACGTGAAGTTGGGTACACGACATGCGTGGACAACGTGCACGGCATGCACAAAAACCTAATCCACTAAGTTTTCGTGCGTCGATCACGACACCCAGTTATGGATAAAATGGACAGACGAAGGATCACAACGGTTTTGTGACATTTGAACATGACGACAATATCAGTTGATGTCTTGGATAAAAATGACGACACCATTTCACCAAACAAGTAGTTGGGTGGGTGCAGGACGTGTGCCACGACAGTCGCACGTCCCATTGCGCTACAATGTTCAAAGGCGAATGTGATCATTTCATGACTGTGTCCGTGTCATGAATATGTCATGAGATGTGACCTGGCCTGTTAGCACGCCGAGTTTAATCCTCGAGGATTGCCATCATGCTGCTTGTACACAATGTGTACTGGATGCATCAATACCTTTTGGAGGTTTTCTGCATCATCAGTCATGGCCGATGCAAATATCGGTCCGTGATGGAACGTGTCAAGGATGATACGCTTGAATAAAGTTCCAATGGTGAAACCATTAACACCCTCTCACTCGGTGAGTGATGGATTCAAATCGGGGTGCCCGACAGGTACCGACAATAAAAAGGTACATGAGTGTAGTCACAACCCTGTTCAGGAGACAATGGTTATTGTCAATGGAGGTTGTATTTGCGCCAGAGAGGGGCAGAGACTCTTTGATGGGTCCTCCACGATTTGAGACGCCGCAGTGCGGTGGTCAAGGATCGCAAGAGTCAATTCTGGCATATGACAAGATTGAACAAATGTCAAAAGTGAACAAACTTGAAGGCGACACCTTCACTCTATCATCAATCGGTGAGTGAACATGTCATAGACATTGATGGATGAAAACACATGAACCGACGTCGGTGACATAAACTCATCCACAATTTGGTGAAAATCCATTTAAGAGAAAATGAGCGACACTCATTTTCTACCTAATGGTGCTCCAGAGAACTATGACGGTCTCATAGATTGCTACAAACCAATTACGACATAGTTGGGATCACATCAAGGTCTAGGTTTTGTGATCAAAGCTTATGACCGTGGAGACGATCTATAAGCCGACAGCTTTATGCTAACAGTGTGTTAGCACCTACATCTTGGTGGTCCGACCGACCACACGAGTCATAACCACCACAAAGGTAAAATGATGACCTGTGTGTCAAAAATGTTGATGTGAAGGGATTCTTCAAGATGAACCCCAAGAAACGATATTTCTCATCAGATTCTTTTGATGTTCTGAGGAACGTCTCAAAGTTGAGGCCATCGTGACACATTACACTAATTGTGTACGTCACGCTCTTCAAACATCATGCAGATGGATTCCGGTCATACCAAGGCATGGTGTAGCACCAGCTATCCAATTTGTTAGAACAAAACCAATCTCCGAGAGAGATCATAATGACTACGGTGTAGTCGAACCATGCTTCAGTGACCTGAAAGGTCACGGTGAAGCGACTCAAGCCCCTTGCTTTCAGGGATGGTTCAATTGAAGTACATTGCCGAACGCAAGTACAATACAGTTTTGGATGTCGCTGCGGTGGTATCCACAATGGTGGATGTTTGTCGGGATGTCTTCAATGAGGGTGATCCCCTCCACGAGTGCCTCGGGCAAGGCATATGGAAAATACTCCATTGAATGGAAGTACCGAATGTACATAATAGAATATATTGAAGCAACATGGATTGTTGCAACTTGGCGAACATAATCCATTGACGGGATCTTGAATGGAACCCTTGCACGCGATTATGTTATTGTAAAAAATTTGAGGAAATAGTTGTTCCAGGATCACCGGATGTGATTCAGAGGTGTTCGATCACAATCACATGGAACTGACACCCGAAAGGTGTTCTTCCAACTTGTATCGAGATGATGGTGATCATGGTACACCCGTTTGGTGAACACCGTACGATGAACACTTTGTCCGTGGATGGAATCCATGGTTATGGAGATTGGTTATCTCAGATGACCTAGTTCAAAAGCGGTGTGCTTTTGACGGGGACGTGAGTGGCAGCCTACGGTACCCATTTCAGACAGAAATGAGGGGATGATGGTTGAGACCAAGATCATCTAGGTCGGAGCATTGTCGTGTCCAGTGATGGACTTTGACGGAAAATGCGCATGCCAGAAGACCAACGCCGCCTCCTTCAAAGATGAGTGCAATCTTTGAACGAAAAAACAA
>SZWC01001897.1:33882-45003 GCA_023375785.1 Penium margaritaceum
TGACCTAGTTCAAAAGCGGTGTGCTTTTGACGGGGACGTGAGTGGCAGCCTACGGTACCCATTTCAGACAGAAATGAGGGGATGATGGTTGAGACCAAGATTATCTAGGTCGGAGTATTGTCGTGTCCAGTGATGGACTTTGACGGAAAATGCGCATGCCAGAAGACCAACGCCGCCTCCTTCAAAGATGAGTGCAATCTTTGAACGAAAAAACAATTGTGCTCAGCAACCATGTCTTAGGATCTTGGTGCCTCCCAACCCTAAGAAAAAGGCTAGCATGCGAGTTGCATGGGCTTAGTAGAGCTTGGTTGCGTTCAGCCAACCAACCCACAGGTGCTGAAAGAGGTCTAGTAGACCTACACGTGGTCATGAACACGTGGTCACAAACCGAGAGGACTGATGTCTAGATCTCGGATTGCACTTATTGACAATGTTGCAGGGAGGTACCACCTTGGCAACAACCCCTTGGAAGAGATCATGTCCCAACGACATGGGAAGTGTTCTATGGACCTGGACGGTTTTCGCGAGGACGCCCGGTTAATTGGTCGCAGGGACGCTCCTTGCAAAGGGGGAGGAGGCATCACCACAACCGTTTGTTGAACACGCACCACACGGAATGTGGGAAAAATAATTCCATGTACCCTCTTCCAAACTGGCAAGACATTGTTGACAATGTACGTCCCAAAAAGGCATCGACCATGCCACCGCTACACACGTGTGATGAGTCTTCGGTGAAGACTCACCAACACTTGTGAAGAACATATAAGGATTATACGTGTGTCATCTTGGTAAGAGCCAAGGATCACGCGATCAACACTGGATGTTGTACGCTAATGACCATAATCACAAAAACCACAAGTGTGTGGTTGATTGTGAACGTGACGCAACTGTGTTGCAGATGACAAGAGTTCACACGTGTGATCTTGTTAACGAATCTTGTTGCATGGCTTGCATCATGAAGTACACAATGATCAAACCTTCGTGAGCAAAGACGAACCGGGACGGTTCAAATCAAAGGGGGAGGAATGTAGCGTACGAGCCATTTTTAGAATTAAAAAATGGCGTTTAAATATAGTTCCCGGGTTTCGGGGGACCACTTCTGTAACAACTGCACAAGTCATTCCAACGCACTTAGCTCTGCATCCTCGGTTGCAATGGTAAGTAACAAGCAGCATGTCTCTGTGCGCCCAGTGGTGTGCACGTGGTGAATCGTGCTCTCTAATCCTAGACGCGTCCACTTGCCACGCCTACCAGCTTCATTTGTAGCTAACATCGGCAGCATCGCCTAGTCCGCTTCTCCAGCCTTGGTGGCCCTTATCGCCTTGACAAAGCCCTGCATCCAATTTCACGCATGTAGTAATGTCTGGTGTCTCTGCCCCATTGACAAGCTGATTGCACCTCTCAACCTGCTCTTTATTGCCATCTTGATTGAATCTTCTTACCACCTCCATCTCCTACATCACCCTCACTCTTTTTTCCTCCTCCCATCACTATATCAACTTTCTCTTGCTCTATCTATTTCATCTCCATCATCGTCATCTTTAGCTGTCTCCTTCACTATCACTTTGGGTCATTACACTTGGCTGCCCTTTTGCACCGCCTTTGTATTTCTCATCCCCAGCAATAGCCAAAAATCTGCTTGGAGTCACAACATCACACACCACATGTCTTCATACTTGTCGGTCTTGAGCCAACTGGGACAAAAGACGTCAGCAAACATCTGTGCTCCTCTCGGACAAGTCTCTGCTACAAAAGGTCTCCTCTCGGAGTCACGATATCGGACACCACCAGTCTTCCTTTTTGTCGGTCTCCAGCCAATTGGCACACAATCCGTTAGTCTTTTGAAATCAAAGGAGCTCCAAGCTCCGTCATGTTTCCATCACCTGCCTCGCTCCAGCCAATATCCTCCATATTCACTACCCTGATCACCCTCATCTACTTCCATTATCATCCTCTTAAAACTTCCTTTTCATCCTCATCTTCATCGATCTTCATCAATGAGCACCTGCCATTCTTACCTGTGTCCAATTCCCCATTAATCATACTCTGTTATCATCTTTGTTGTCTTTGATCAGCATTTTGGATCCGCCCGGTCAAATTGTCACTCCTGAAGACCTCTGCCCACACAATCTCTCCACTTGCGCACATGGTTTTGTCCCTACACCCAACTCATCATTACTTCGCCGCCTCTGATCATCATCCTCTTCATAAAATGTGCTCGGCACAAGGTGGTGGTGCTAATTCTGCATATAGCTTTGGCGGGAAGAAGTCATCATCTTCCTCATACCGTTTAGCCATGCTGGATTGCCCCTGTTGCCAATATCCAAGGAGGGTGGCACGGGTACCCACTTCCGCGCCGGCTAAGTCTACTTTTACTTCCACCATGTACTTGTTCCACTCCGTGAATGCCTTGAGTGCTTCATCAGGGAGTCCTTCTCTTGCACGCGTTAATTCTCCCGCTCGCCGTGCACGAGGATGGGGTAGTTGCACCGTGCCCGCAATGGATTCAGATTTTTGTCGTGACGCGGGTGGGGTATGAAGGTTGTGGGGGACGGCATCTTCCCACCGTACAACCTGAGGGGTAATGGTGGCCTTGGGGGTGAGAGGGAGTGTCGTTCTTGGTGTGACCATGATGAGGGAATACTCCTTGTTGCCTTCCACTGATCTCAGCCGCATGACACTGAGGATGAAGATGAGACTAGCTTGCCGCGGTACCACGTAGTCCGTGCCGATGAGCATGTCATATGTACACGTGTGACTTGTAGTGTGAGGGGTTCGTGATGTATTCCGATTTGGACAGGGAGGTCTTGGACCTCGCTCTCCCCTACATCGAAGCCACCCAACACGTTGCTCAAAATTCTTTGGGTGGGGAGGACCCGATTTTCCCACCCAACTACTGCAAGGACAGAAAGAGCAATGGTGGTATGGGTGGCACCTGTGTCAATGATGATGAGGAACTTCTTACCCAGGGTCCAAACGCTACAACACACCACCTCATAGTAGATTCCATGCTACCGTGGTGGTTCCAGTTGTTGGGGAGTCCATCCCTAGTCAATCTCGTTGAGGGAGACGTGCACCACGGGGTCCACCTTGATCTTGCAAGTTTTCTGCGTGTAGCGCCAAGTGTTCATAGCGGAGTTGAGTTCCTACTGGAAGAAGGCATTGATCCGCCTTGCTAAAAGCAGGTGTCGAGCTTTGTTGCTATCTCAAGATGAAGTTGAAGATATTCTAAGAAGGAAACACCAACAACAGGCCAGGAGAGGAGATCCTCCATAAGATTTGAGGGCACAACGAAGACACGAGGAAGTGTCGTGGGTGATGCGGGTGTTGCCGCTAGGATCTTTTGTGCTGACATGGCCCTAACCACCGAGCCTGCTGGTTGCTCCGTTGGTGCTTGGGCAATCCTGACCGCCGCCCCTTTGCCATTAGCATGCGGCCGTACCGATCATGCAGCCATTTCCTCTTGGAGGATAGCATCTTTTGTTCCTTATGTTGGCGGAGTTCCCTTTGGATATCCATTGCATTGCGTAAAGTCCAACCCACCAACCTAGTGGCTTGTGCAGCGTTGATTTGCTATTGCTCTTGTTCCATTGGTGTCTCTTCTATGGTTTCATCATTGCCCATTAACATGCCAAATCAAACATTCCATGAACCAACGACACTAGCTGCGTTGGGTCCAGGAGCAGTTGGATTAGTCACTAGAGTTGGGAGAAGGGGCCCCTGTTGAGTAGGCGCCAATGCCGCGACCGCCCCATGCGTGTCTAGAGCTCCCTCTGGGGACAAGTCTGGTCGCTGGTGCTCTTTCCACTGGCGGTTCCGTTCCGCATCATATTGGCATCATTCTTTTGTGCCTAAATTATGTGCGGAAGGGATTTGCTCCCTTCGACGTTGTGGGTAGTGTGCCTGAAGATGTTCGAAGCTACCACAAACATGACAGGCTTTTGGTGATGGAGGATTTCTCCACAATCCTCCGCCACATACTGATGTAGCTGCTATGGGTGTGAATTGTTGCCTCGTAGTGCGGATATGCTTGTATCTGTCTGTGGCGTCAGCTCTTACTTCTTGCAAGCTACGGTACTTCCGCGGGTTCATGTGTGTGCTGATTTCTTCGAGGAGTGCGCGCATCAGGTTTTTTAGTAGGACCCATAAGGGCAGTCCCTCACCTTCCAGAGTTTTGGCAACAGTGGACCACAGCAAGAACTTACACACATAGCATTTTATGTCATCTCCTGGTTTCATGACATCCTCCTCAGTCTTGGAAAGTGCTTCCTCTTTTGTGAGGGGCCAGAATCTTGCAATGAGTACATTGCCAAAATCCTTGTAGGTAGCGAAAGGCTTCAGCACATTGTACTAGTGTGGTCCAGAGACTTGCAGATGCAGTTCAGCCGTGGCTTGCAGAAGATCAACTGGGATGCGGCACATAGCAGCTTGGAGGGCTATCCGCTGAAGCCATTGCCATGGATCTTCGCGTGTCGCACCGGTGAAGGTATCCATCCGTGGCAGGTGAGCAGAGTCAGTTCGAATGAAGTGGGGAAGGGGAACCATGTTGTTGTTAGTGGCTCCCGTGATGATCTAGGTCTGAATGGGGATGCAGAAAGCGGAAGGGACATTGGCAATGTAGATGGCCGTTGAAGTTGCATAGGTGACAGGGGAGGCGGCAACTGGTGAACCATGACCGTGTGACTGGCTGACCATCCCTGACAGCACCTGGTATACCTGATATCCCGCCGGCGGTGTTCCCACTGAGGTTTGTCTCGTGTGGTAGGACAGACTCTGTATTCCCGGTGCGGACACCTGTTGTATATCTCCAGTCGAATACTGGCTGGACTGTGTCTATTGCGCTGAGTGATACCAGGGGTTCTTGCTCTGTTGCAAATGCATGTGTGGCGTGGTCGTGTTCAAGGGACCCTGTAGAGGACCCTAAACTCCATGAGTCTGCAATGGGCCTTGAGGCGTAGATCCTGGCGCGTGCTGCCACCCTGGACCAGGAGGTGAGGGGTATCTGTTCAAGTGGGGTGTCGGAGTTATCGAAATCGGTTGCTGGGGGAATGGTTAGTGTTACCCATCCGCGTGCTGGAAGAACTAGATGTGGGAGAGGATTTTCTGGTTAGTCTGATGAGGGAAGGGCCAGTTGTGACCTAGTGGGAGTGGGAAGACGGACGCGGGTCCATGCGGATTTGAAGGGGCCGGAGTTGTCGGGCTGGTCACGGAGGGGGATGAGCAGGGGTCATAAGAGCAGGGCCCACCTGCTATTGTTGCGGGTGAAACATCCCAATCACAGGCATTGTAAAATTTGGAGTTGCCCACCTGGTATTGCTGATACCTCTTACTTGGTAAGATTCTTCAGTATCGCAACAGAAATAACTAAGTGTGCATTATGGGTGATTAGAGCTTCAGGAGAAAGACCTTCCTGATGTGGCACATCGCCAACAACATGACAGAGTGTAGAGGACACCTTCCCCGACTATGAGTAATAGGCAAATCGATCATCAAGCTCCGCAAGTGGTTGATGAATCATGATCTACGGCGTGATGTATTTAGGTCATACTCAACATAGGACAAAAGATGTTTCGTAGGCAACGGTATGATGAAGGTTAAGATTGCAAGCGCAAGGAAGCAGAACAACTAAACACAAGGAAAAAATGTCCTTAGTACCAGCAGTGTTCCCCTCAAGATAATTCATTTTATCTTTCAACTTCTTATGGTGCTTGTTATGCACTTGGAAGATAGTAAAGTACATTCTTCTTACCCAGAAAAATGTCACGGAGTCCTTGGTACCTTTTCCAAGAAGAAGTCTTCTGCTGACCGGTGCCTTGCACAAATGTTATGACTCACATTTTAAGCAGTTAAAAGATCCAAGAGAATGGTTGAAAATAAACAACGGGATGCTCTCCAAGATATGAATAAATGGTAGTGTGGATATGTTGCATGTTGGTAAAATCATGCCTTGCTGAGTTTTGAATTCGATATAAACCATTTTTTGTCGTCGAATCTCGTCAAATATCATGCTTTGCCAAATTCATTGAGGCACTAAAACAATTCAGAAGGCTGAAAATTGAATTTGAAGTGCCACTGAGCATGGTTCACTATTGGGTTCATTCTGATCCTTGTCTTGTGTCTATGAGCCCGCGGTATCTATTCGAAATACACGTTCCGGGTGTAGCTTCATGTCCTAGTGGTTCAAATCATCGAATGGTGATTTGAATACTTGGATCCCTGCATGCCATGGACATATGGCGATCACCGGGTGGTCTCACACTGTAGCAACTCAACCCCCTCTCGCCACGTCAGGGGGGCGACGGGAGCTCAACTTGAGCTCAAGTCGTTGTGACCGTGAAGATGGTCGCAAATGTTTGCCGAGGCAACCCGCAGTTGCTAGGGGTTGTTACATCCTTTGAGCTGTAGCAACTTGGCAGCAACCCTGAGTCACTCCGCCCTGCTGCCGTCGTCGCTCACATAGCAAGGTGATGAGACGGACTTTCACGTGCTTTCGCATGTTGCAGTCGCGAAAACTAAGGAAAAAGTGCTGTCGTGCACAGTAACGCCAACTGTTGCCAACTCTCACATGGTGCAGTTTCTAGGCTTTCCAGTGTGAGAGCACCTAGCTAGCAATACCTTCACTATCCACCACATTGGAGTTGTAGACATGGCAAACAGGTGCATATACGTGGCGGAGTTGCTACGAACCGGTGTGAGACCACCCACCGCGTCGAGCGCACACGGCGACCCTCGTAGTCATGCGTACGCAATCTGTCACGGATCCTAAAAACATGACGTACAAGTGAACACACACCACGTCGTCGAGTGTAGAAGAATTGCTGCTTTGCTGAATTTAAAAAATTGCATAGGACCAATTGACAAAATGAAGGTTCCACCTTGTGCCATTCGACAAATTCTAAGAAAACAGAAAGAAGTTACCTGGTTGACAAAATTAAAATATTTCTAAATTAATGTCTGCTCAATCTACGGATCTAAAAGTCAGTAGGGTAATAGAAAACTATACAACCTCCTTCACGTGAGTGGAGTAGCCAATCCATCTGACAGTCACACTTGCAATGTTCGTGAGGTACTTGAACGTGGTTTTTACCTAGCTCTATGTCTCTTTTATAACTTCCGCAAGCGTGGGCTATGGCTCAGGAGTCACTAGAACTATTATTATTTGACAATTACCTTGTTTCCCTTTTCATTTGTCACATCACCTATTTAGTGCACATGGAACCTATACGATTGGAATTTACATCACTTGTACAGGTACACTATGTGCTCTCGTCAACGGATTTTCCCTTATGTCAACATAGTGCCTGGTTCTATAATAGGAGTTATTCATGAGTAGTTTTCTGTGGGAAATATGGCATCAGGTCTAGTTTTGTGACAAAAACTATGACATACATGTTCTACATATCCATGTAATAGAGAAAGGGATTATCATGTTCTCGATGTTGCCTTTGGACAGTTGGAAATGGAATCCTTATGTGGTGGCGGAGAAGAAAAGGCTTGTTGAATTGATGTACTCCTTGGCTCCCCGGCTAGGTCGGGCATTGACCCGACCCCTTAAGAAGTCCTTACAAGTAGAGGGGTATTATTGTGGGTGTTTCATTTCAAGTTTTGTGCCTAGAATGAGGCAAATTCTCTTTTGATTCAATTGGTTATGTGCTACATACTTTGTGGATTACATGAGGAACGCCCCAAGTTCGAGGATTAAGTGAGGACTGGCCTCCGTTTGAAACTTTAATGACAAGATGCCATGAGTCAATACATTGTAAGAAGAAAACATTCGTTAAGAAGAGATTTTGTGTTATCAGACTTAGGTTAGTGAGCATAAACGTGATACTAGGCACATGATAACATTAAGCATTCAAGTGTTTGATTCAATTGGAAGACAATTCAATTTGTATCACCTTTGATCTCATCAATAGCTAAACTATCTTCAGTGTTCTTTCGAAATACCAAATATGAGTGTCTTCAAAGAAGGTTCAAAACGTGTTTGGTTAACATGTCCAATGGGTGAGTAATCTGGCATCGAAGATTGATATGCCATTTTTTCACATGACCAAACTAGCAAGAAATAACATTCCATTCTATGTCCTTCCCTTTTTTCAAGGGTGAATACTAGGGACATATGCCACATACTTTCAAGATTACCCGGAACTTACCCAAGTGATGCATGGCGTCATCAATCTAAAATGTCGCGGTACCTTGTCATTCATTTTTTCCAGCTATGGCGCGTCCAAGCTGGAAATACATAGGGCGAAAGAGGCAGGATATACATTATCCTGAAGGGCAGACCCTCCCATATCCACGAGCGAAAATTTATGTGTGCCATGTCTAGCTCTTTTTTTTTTTTTAATGTGGTATCCAGCTTGCTCGCCATGCTCTATCTGTGACATGCGTTGCTGATCCAGCATGGCAAGGAGAGTCATGTGATCCTCCTCGATCAAGCAAGAATCGCTCCATCGCAATTCTCGCTCCTCTTGCTTGAGGTAGTGATCTCGCAAGGGAACACGAGTAGCAATCAAGCAACTCACTTGAGAGATCACGATCAAGCCCTTTTTTCCTTTTTCTTTGGACAGGCACACAAACCTTACTTCTTTTACCTGCAAACCACTTTCAAACCCCACCCCAAATCACATTCTGGGTTGAGGGTTTTTAATTCTTTGAGCGGGCACTTGCTGGGCCTCGCTACTGTGGGGCCCAGTAAGTTCCCTTTCGACGCATTGGGTGTCTCGGACCCCTCTCGCAAACCCTACGCAAACCCCTCTATCAAACAATCACAAACAACCCAAATTTGGGGTTTGTGATTGTTCAAGGACAGTGATGTTGCTAGCATTCCAATGTTGTGTTTCATGTAGCGTCGACATGATGTTCGAGCGCATTTTTTTTGGATAACTTGTTGCTTTTTTGCCACACGTGGGTATGCTAGATTTCAAGTACGCAGCTGATGGATATGGTAAAGTTAAAGAGCGGTTACTAGATGTATGAGATCTATTGAGAAATTTGTAGGCATATGGTCACACTCTCGTAGAACATAAGGTCTTGTTCCATGTCTTTTCCTAATCAAAGGCGAATATTGGTGGCATAGGCCACAATTTCTCATTATTCACTCAAGTGATGGCATTTTTTTACAACTTTGTGGCATCTTGTCATTAAGTTTTCAAACCAATAGAATGGTTTATTGAAGTCAAAAACACGTGGCATTTCTCAAAATGTGGTGCAAATTAGGAGCATTTCACCAGTCCTAATGATTTCTTATTTGGTGCATGATGGTTAGTAAGAAGTGTAACAAAACCACTTCCTATTTTGTTTATGTTTATCGTGCATTATTTATTGGATACTTTGTACTCATATCGAAGAATACAGCCAAGTAAAGTGCAATAAGAGCAGTGTATGGGTTTGTTTTCCTGATAACACTTTGAAAAAGGGCAGGTTTGTTGTCATCTTCACCAAGAATGGAGTTGTAGCACCCGCGTGAATCTCCGGCACTGCACAAACAAAATTCATTGATGGGTGTTACTCGTATGGAAAAGAGATACTTTTTCCCTTTGAAGAGAGAACTTGGCCTCCTTATTCCTCATTCACTGCAAACATGACATTGTAGGATCTCCTATTGTTCCCTGTTTGGATGAATGCTCTTTCCTTGAGTTCCCAAGTGACCGGTATGGGAACAGGGATGGGAGGATTATGAATGATTAATTCGAACATAGATGCCAAACATAGACACGTTACGTAGACCTTGTTGTGGTCTTCCATGACTAACACATTGCAACACTTTTGATATGATGGATGTGATTAGGTTTGTTTGACAAAAAAATTAAAACATGAGACCTTTTCCCCACATATATGTACATTCACATGTGGCACTCCGACTGGGACGTGAAAAAACAAGCAAAAGGAGCAAGTAAATTGGTAACTCTTCTCACCCACTTAGTAAAGATTTTCAAGGCACAGGAGGACAACCAAAGCACACTTAATATTTTTTGAATAGTTTTCCTTCTCTTGTATGTAAGCGGTCAAACTTCACATCAAAGTAAGAGATGTTGGCATGACCTCCCAAACAACAAGGCCAGAAGCGAGAGGCATGATGTATACATGCAAAACAAAAGCTTTCCCAATATTTGAATTTGCACGACTTCCCATGTCATCTTGAAGGAAAGAGTATACAATCACATGAAATCAATATTGATTTGACTCGTAAAGGCTTGGAGGTACTCATGCATGGTGTAGCAACATCCATGTGCAATAAAGCAAACGATGTTCATATACATGGCTTAAAGATGTTTGCAAATGCTATAGCAACATCCACGTGCCATAAACCAAATGATGCTCTGAGATACCATTCCAAGACCAGAGTATATGTATATGTATATGTATATGTATATGTATATGTATATGTATATGTTTATGTAAATGTATATGTATATGTATATGTATATGTATATGTATATGTATATGTATATGTATATGTATACGTATACGTATATGTATATGTATATGTATATGTATATGTATATGGATATGGATATGTATATGTATATGAATATGTGTATGTGTATGTGTATGTGTATGTGTATGTCTACGTATACGTATACGTATATGTATATGTATATGTATATGTTTATGTATATGTATATGTATATGTATATGTATATGTATATGTATATGTATATGTATATGTATATGTATACGTATACGTATATGTATATGTATATGTATATGTTTATGTATATGTATATGTATATGTATATGTATATGTATATGTATATGTATATGTATATGTATATGTATATGGATATGGATATGTATATGTATATGTATATGTATATGTATATGTATATGTGTATGTGTATGTATATGTGTATGTCTACGTATACGTATATGTATATGTATATGGATATGTATATGTTTATGTATATGTATATGTATATGTATATGTATATGTATATGTATAGTTATATTTATATGTATATGTATATGTATATGTATATGTACATGTACACGTACATGTATGTGTATATGTATATGTATATGTATATGTATATGTATATGTATATGTATATGTATATGTATATGTATATGTATATGTATATGTATATGTATATGTATATGTATATGTATATGTATATG